>JAEIIG010034141.1:0-91194 GCA_018904695.1 Drosophila parvula
GATTCAGCGTCGATTTTGGGTCCAGGCTCAGCGATTTCGCTGCTGCAGCGGCACCTGGGTGCGGAATACGGCATTCGAATCGGTCTCCACCACTATCGTCTTTGTCATGATGTCGTAGGCGGTGCGGTTGTGCTTAAAGAAGATCATCACGACGCAGATGGGGAAAAGCAGCGTCATCAGCAGATTCTTGGCCAGGGCACGGGCGAAGGACCGCATTAGAGTGGGCGTCTGTGCCGGATAGAGAAGGGCGCGCATGGGTTCCCGTTGCGGCTGCAGCACAAATTGCGGCAGAGGGGGCGCCTGCAGCGGCATCACGGCCTCGACATAGTGGATACGGATCTTCATCAGCGACTTGCCGGGCGTGGCCCCGTTGCAGCAGGCGGTCCACAGCGCCTCGTAGCAACAGACAGTGAGCTTGGTCAGCAGCTCGATAAAGAGCAGGTCGGGGGACATCGAGATGAAGTCGAACGAGATGTCAAAGAAGTTCATGAACAGGTCGTCCTCTTCCAGCGTTCGCCGTATCACCTCCTTGTCGAAGTCCATGTCGAACAGGTTCACCACCGCGAACGTAATGATGATCTTCAGGATGAATAGGATAAACACATCGATTGTTTCTGCCACTGCGCGTTTCCAAAACGGTGCCACCACGTACTCGTAGCCGCCCACTCGTTGTATGGTATCCAGCTGCTGAGCCTCGTCGAGCACTCGGAAGCGGTTGAAGCCCTGCGCCGGCCCTGGTGGGGGAGCAGTTCCCAGATTAGGTCCGGGCGATCCTACGGAGGGGGGAGTCGTCGCTGTGGGTTGACCCAGGGTCACTGGAAGTTGCTGACCAGAAGACTGTCCTTGGAATAGCTGGGGGTAGTTGGCCAGCAGGTAGTATGGAAACATGGACATTGCGTTCTGCGCAATCGATGCTTGTTTAGCCCACTCCGCGAGGCTGGCAAAGTACGCCTGCTTGGTGGATAGCTCCTGATGCAAATCCGGCATGTTATCACTCATTTCCTGATTGTGTGTCTAGTATGTGTTTAAAGAATGTTGTTACTATGAATTTGTTTTATTTGTTTTTCCAGATGAGCAAGTTGACGTGTATTGTAAGCGGTGTGTCTAGTGTAGGCGTTTCCCTGCGAATGTTGCTTTTATGCGGCTATGACACTGCATTACTACTTCATTTATACGGGTATGACACTGAATTAAAAAGTTCATTCATTTTGTGGCTTTGATCTCTAATTAATGGTAATTTTAATAGTGTAATTATTAATTAATTAACACAACTTAATTATTTAGCTTAAGACAGTGTACAAATTTAATCAATAATAGGTTTCATTAATTATTGACATTAGACTGTGTCATAGCCGCGTTACTGGTATTTGAAAATTTGGCGGGAAATTAAACAAGATTCAATTCGTAATAATGATGAGTACATTTTATTTGATATTTTGAAATTTAAGCTTAAAGCCTTTTTTTCAAATCAAATATTTAAGTTGAATTTATAGTTTTTAAAGAAACCGGACGAATAGATTGTGTTAATACCTCAGATTTATATTAAAATATTATATATTCATATTTAAATGAACGTCGGTATTAGAAGGACCTTTAGTTTCCAGTGCTCTGCCGCCACATGCTGAATAAATAAAAAAAACAACCACAATTACAATTACAATTGTCTGAATATTTTATTATTACACAGTTCGAAGTTGTTTGATTTATTCCTTAGACATAGCAACTTAAGAATCGAATACAATAAATCCGTCGACTTCCCAGCCATGATGATATATATTTAAGATTCACATTGACAAACTGGCGCGAATAGTCTTTGGTCCTTAGGGGGCGCATATATAGACATATCCGAGCCGTTTAAAAAGTACATTTTGCCAAATCTATACTTACATTCACACCCTGGCGTGGACGATTGGTTGGTAGGCATGCATGTGTATCAAATCCTAGCTAATATGTTTGAAAATAACATGTACATTTTGATTGGGAAGTGCGTTAAGTTCATAGTTCAATTGTAGTTAGAGGTTCGTGTGTTACACATGTATGGATGCATTAGGGTAATAATTGGAATAGATTTGAACGAGCAGACGCGATCCGATCCTCGGTGGTCATGATGAACAGAGCAGCTCCTTCTTATTTAATACAGTGGCTTGCGTGACATTTAATTCTCCTATAGATATACGTATAGCTTCGCTCCTTCGAGGGAGAGGGTCCCTTCCTCGGGACGACTAACTACATACATACATTAGTTGGCAAGTTGTACAAATCATTGCAACACCGAGGGACAAGCACTCGTCGTGTCTTAAAATTAATTAAAGGAATACAACTACATAAATACACGCCGTATTTATTGCCAGACATTACCGATATTTAGGTTTCCAAATTGCTGATTCAGATTTGATGGTACTGAGGAAGCGGCGGGGCCGGCGGTGGCAGCAAATCCGCCCGATCCCTGCGGCTGTCCCATGTTTAGGCCACTGGGCAGCGGTTGCATCAAGTTCATGGATAGGCCGCCTAGCTGCGAGTGATGTTGCTGTTGTTGTTGCTGAAGCTGCTGCTGTTGCTGTTGCGGAACTGATCCAAACAGAGGCATCCCGCTGAGAATGCTCTGGTTCGTCTGCATCAGGTTCGTCGCAGAGCCTTGTCCGGCGGCGGCAAAAGGACTGCCTCCGGAGTTGGGAAACTGGCCACCGCCGAAGTTAACGCCACCAAGGCTCATAGCAGTGGCGCTGCTAATGGTCGCGTTGCTGAAGGCATTCGGGGCAGCCATCACTGGCGAGTTGTACATGCTGACCGAGTTCGGCGGCGTCATAAACTGATGGGGAATCTGCTGTTGCTGTTGCTGATGCATGTAACCGCCGGGCGCCATGCCCGTGAAGCCGCCAAAGTTCATCTGCGGATTATGCGCAGCTGGCGCGTTGCCGTAGAGCGCCAGGATACTGTCCTTGGAGAGCTTTCCAGACTGGTCCTTCTCGTTGCCTGTGGCGCCTAGCGAGCCCTGGTTGAAGAAGTCCTGCTCCTCCTGGGCCAGCGAGTTGGGTTTCGCAGCCAGCAGGCCGCCTGCGTCGCCGTTGCTGCCGTTCAGCTTATCCGGCTGTCCGCCAATCGTTTCGGCACTGAGAAAGCTGGTGAAACTTTCGTTTTGCAAGTCTTGGCTGGCACTGGTCGCTGCCCCAACACTGCCAACGCCCATCGGCTTGGTGGGCGACGACAGGCCCAAGAGGTCGCTTTCGCCGGCGCTGCTATTAGTGCTGCTGTTCAGCTGAACGCGCTGCGTGGTTTTCGGGCTGCAGCCGCCGACTTGGTTGGGCTTCGGCTTGGGCAGTGGGGCGGGCAGGGGGGCGTTCTTGGAGGCCGATGAGGTCGAGGCGCTGGCGAGGCGCTTGTCGGCGCCACTCGACACGCCGCTAAGGCCCAAGCTAGCCTGGGCAGTTTTCTTTTTGCGCTTCTGCCGCTCCAGTTCCTCATCGATCTCCTTGGCCCAGTCCACCTTTGGCGGCGAGGGCGGCACCCACTCGCGGGCCAAGTACTTCTTGTGCTCGTACTTGGCTCGGATGAAGTTCTCCAGAGCCGTATCCGTCTGCGGCCTTCGGAATCCGTCTGGCAGCTGCGCCTCGTAGACGGCGCGTGCCCGCGAGTTGCCCATCTGCTGCAGCGAAATCACCTGCTCCGGGGTCCAGGTGTCCAGGTTGACGGACTTGACGCGCGATATGTGCACGCCCAGGTTGCGGTGGATGCCGGCGCAGCGAATGCAAAGGAACATGCCCAGGTTCCAGGACGCCCAGCGGGGACCTGCGGGAGAAAGACAGACAAATATAAGACAACGATTTCATTTCATTTTATCCTCCTGACAGGCGATCAAGTGCTTATCTTGTTGCGGCACCGCCCCCACCTACGTGCATCTTCGAAAGCCAATGGCGGAGGCACACACACTATGTACATATGCGTACGTTTGTGCGTCAGCAACTGGCGAATCTTTTATCAATGGCGCTGCACCGCCACCGCGGTAGTACCCACCCTTGGCATCGCAGTCCACGCAGTATTTGTTGTCTTCGTCGCGGAGCATCTGGGTCAGCAGGGTCTGGCACTTCTCCTGGATCAGTTTCGTGCGCTGGCCTGCATTTGAGGAGCTCATTTTCTGCACTTCTTTCTGACTCCGCTTGGCCTGTATAAATATATATATATCTGATGCGCTGCTTCGGGACGCGATATGCGACGTGGCGTGGACGACGGGAGTGTTTTTGCCTTATCTCTACTTCACATGGATGTTCAAATACCAACAAAATTACAATTTTTATATTGGAAACTACGAGTTTTTTTTTGCCGAAAAACTAGGGCTGACAAAAACATATACAGATATCGATTTATCGATAGGTTTTGGGCAACCCTATGAAAAAGGACCAACTGATAAACTGAACAATCATTTATTGCTCTTGAAAAATATACCAAAAAAAATGCATAAAACTTCCAACGGAGTAGCAAAAGTATGTACCACAACTGCCAGTCAGACTGTGAAGGATTGCAATTCACACATAATTCAAAACTCAAATATAATATAATATAATATAGTATATAATTACATATAATATAATTAAGTATATAGTGGTATTTTCCTTGAAGACAAATTTTTTTAAGTTTATGGTATTTAAGTGGTAATTCTCGATACTGAGATGGTGCTTAATGGTATTTTTTTGGCTTGATGGTATTTCTTATAGTTATCGGTGCGACTACACTGAAGCCAACTTTTCAAAAAGGTTGTTTACCATTGTGCTACTGTTGAATTTAACTTCTCATTGTCCTGCAATTATGGATGTCTTAAGGAAACAACTAGAGTGCTGTCTCAGTATACTAAATAAAGGAGACGGAGCCACCAACTCCGCAGATGTAAACTGGTTAAATGTGCGTAAATATAGGGGATCGGGTCGGTCGAAAACTCACTTGTTGCATTTGCAGGAACTATGTGCCGCGCTATTGGAATTTTCCACGTTAGTCCATAGCTCCTTGTGCTCACACAAGCAGAGCGAGTCCGCCGAAATGGTGTGCCTGTGCCTGAGCCAGATCATGATCTGTATTCGCCAGGTAGAGAGCACCATGAAGCTAGCATGCGGTCCTGCGGTCATGGTATGAATTTAAAGTACTCCAAGCCAATTAACAATAATTAACTGATTTTTTTTATTGAACTAGGCCAGCCATCAGTACTTCCTCGATCGCATTAGGTGGTGCCTCAAGCGCCTAATGCATCTGCACACTCCAGGCACGGATGCCGGTGTCCCAGAGCGCTCCTTCCTCAAGTTGGTAGATGCTGTACTGGACACTTTGGGCATCTTTACTTCCCACAATGAGGAAAACACAGATGCCTCAAACTGTTTACCTGCTCCTGAGGAAGTTCTGTCCCTCAGCAACGAGATCCGCATTTATATCGATATTATCTTGGGTCAATCTCTGGGTTTCGCCAATGTGGCCTTGTCGCAAGACAAAAGAGCTCTTAGTGCGCTTTGCCAAAAGGTATGCGAATCAGTATTCATGTGTATATTATTTATTATTTAGGTGTTGCTTTAGGTAATCCGTGAGTGCAATGCCTTCCAAGGGGAGTGCAAGGTGCCCAGTGCCACCTCCTATCAGTCCAATCTGAAGCTTAAGGCCATGACTTTGGAGCAGGCACTGTACCAATTGGAGGACTTTATCAATGATGCCCTGCTGCGTCTGGTATTCACATGCTTTCTGGACTTTGAGAAGTTCTCTGTGGACAAAATACGAACCGTGCTGCGCGATAGCTCCGATGATGAAGCGGCGGCCGATGAGTTTATTGCCGACTTTGATGTAAACATTGATCGGGCTACACAGATTGGAATATTTGCCATTGCCTTTGCTCCGAATTTAAAAAGTATGTGAAGAATCAGGTTCTTGAAATCTTCTTAGTCTAAATCTTATTTTCTCTTTCAGTGAAAACCATGATGCGCAGCTGCCTGGCCTCCTTTGAGTCCCTGGACACCAGTCTAATACCTTCTCTGCAGGCTCACGGCTCCGATTTGCACTCTGACATACTGGAGCAGCACTTCAACGAAGAGGTGGCCAAGTTCAAGACAGCGCTTCAAGAAATCATCGACAGCCGAGCCCTTCTGGGATGCTATCTGGAGATTCTATCCGCTGGCATTGCATCCAACGAAAAGGTGTACGAAAAAGAACGATTGCAGGACTTGGCGCAAATGTCTCTGCTGCTACTCGAACACTTTCAACTGGACACCAACCGAAAGGTCTTAACCGAAACGAAGAACCAAGTGGGTGAGGAGTACCTGCATCAGTTTGTCCGCATATTGCGAGAATGCAAGGCGATTCTGATGTGTGCATCCCAGGTGGAGCCGCAGCGTATCATCAAGCGCTTTAAGATCCTGCGAACGATCTTGCGTAAGTTGCACGGCTGCATTGGTGTGGGAAAGCGGAATGAAGATGGAGCTCCTAATCCAATGGGGATGCATGTAGACGAAGATATTATAGATGGACATGATGATAATCTGGACAACTTTAGTGGCCTGACAACTGGTCAAAGCAGCATTCTCTATGACACTGAGCGTAGAAGCCGCCGGGTGATTAGGAACCAGAAAAGCAACCCGACAACAGATGCCTTGAAAACCAAGCCTGGTTTACTAAGAAGTAAGTTTATTTTTAATAAATAATAAAGAAATAATATAAACCGTACTCTTTACTTCTGTTTTTAAAGAGGAAAGCTTGCGAACTGTCATGTTTAAGCGCCAAAACATAGCCGAGAGCAGAAAGCTCTATAACACGATCTGCAACCAATCGGCAGATCTGGAAATCACAGGTATGTAAACCTCCAAAATCCGTTTCTACACAAAAGTTATATGAAATATATTTTACAGATATTCTGGACCAACTTACGGGAATGTCCAATGGCTACTTTGAATGCTGAAATACCCCACTTAGTTTTAACTCTCATATAATTAAGATAGCAAGTCGAGGATTTGAAATTAACGTTCATCCCTGATGAAATGTCATAGGTCAGGCATATACATTGGTAATTGTGACATACATTCCGACATGTATGGTGGCTGAAAGTGTTTTTTGTCCGAAACAGTTGCGACTGTTGTAAAAAATAATAATAAAATAAGTTCAATAAAATACTTTGTATCAAGTACATACACTTCTATAGATAATTAAGGGATTTAGTAATATGTGAACTCGCTGAATTAATCGCCATCGATTTTCCGCCCCAAACACAAACAGGACACGCAGTCAACAGATACATACGGATAGATACATTCACTCGCTTGTGTTTGGCAAACAGTAAGCAGCAGCAGAGGAGCGCGCTGGGCAATGAAATCGGCAACAGGGGATAAGTGGACGATGGCTGATGAAACCGAGCCATTGTCCACTCCAAAAAAGTGTAATCCGAGAGGCAAGGCGACCAACAACCACCATGTGGTTCCCCTAGGCATCCTGGTCGTGCTCTGCACGGTGTATCTTATGGCGGTCGGGGTGCACCGCAACTACAGGTACTACATCAGACCGGGTGTTGCAACCTCTGACCTACCAGACCAGGCCGATGAAATTATGGATGAGGAGTTGGAAGGCGGGTCCTCCTCCTCCTCCTGCCAGCAAATGGACATATTTGAGAGAGAATCCGACCTGAAGCACTCCTCGTTGAACTTAATTTCCAAGAGACCTCCCGGAAAAGCCATCAAGCGAACCAAAAGTGGACATGGTTCGGTTGTCAGTAAGCAGCCCCGAATAGCCAGCGTAGCACGAAAGAAGGAGGCGGCAGTGAAGAAGAGCAACACGGCAGAGCCCATAATCTATCTGTTTGCCCTGGTCTTTATCTATCTGCTGCTTAAGGCCGCCTCCGACATCAACCAGCACTACAAATCGGTAAGATTTACTACTTTCTCTCTGTATATTGATATTTGTAACTATGGTTTCTCCGGCAGCAGAACAAAGGAGACAAACGACTGCGCCGCTGCTCGCTGCAATCGTATGCCCAAATCCACAAGCAAGATCGCCGGCAATCCAAAGGTATTTCACCAAAAACTTTGCCAAAATTCTAAGTGGCTAACTTAACACATACAATGTGTGTTACCGAGGGATCAAGTTATCAAAGTTGTTATCCTAGAAAATATCTAAATGTATCTATTAACTGTGTACTGATGATAAGTTGGCCAAACCTTCTGTACTTGTAAAGCACTCGCTGTCCACTCCTGAATGAGAGCTAATGCCTCCGACTTTTTCGGATGACTTCTACTATGTATTACGTACCTTTTAATCTTTATATTTATACATCTGTCCTATGTACTACCGCACTTTTTTCGGGTTTACTACTTACCTACTTACTATATATGTATGTGTTTTTTAATGGCCTACACACCTCCCCTTCACCTCTCTGTGAAACTGTACTGAATGTCAGGTTGTATATACTCGAAATTAACTACATACATATATTAATCTGTCCTGTATGTGTGTAAATGTAAGCGTAAAATAAATCAATTACTATGTGCTTTCCTGTGATCAAACTTATGTAGCCGTGTTAGCTTGCGTTTCATTTCTTCCGTTTGAATGGGCTTTTCATGCAATCTCTGTGCCGATACTGATCTTCATTTCCTCCCTCTGTGCATGCCAAAGTCCCCATTGAGGAGGAGTCGCTGATCTTCCGGCGCAGGCATATACTGGGCGAGGTGCGATCCGTTTCGGTGGACCGTTACAAGTACACCACCACCTTAAATGAGGATTACTACCAACCCAGGGTGGCCTCACCCTTGGCCAGCAGACCAGGCAACCACCACCAATACAACCACCACCAGCTTCCATTTCGGCCATGTCAAGGAGACACACGATTTGGTAAAACCCGTACTCATATTGTGCCAAGCCACAAACTATGTATTTTCTTCTTTAGAGCCACGCATGAACCGCCGCTCCTCGGTACCGATCAGCATTAACTATCAGACTGTTCGCGTATCAGGCCCTACTCCTCCTCCCGAGTTGGCCAGACGCGGCTCAGTGATAAGCCTCACGGGCCAAATGCAGGATGCCATGACCAGTGGAACTCTTGTTGATACCAAGCGTCGCGTTCGCATGATCAATCGCCATTAAAAAAGAAAGAGCTTTGACTATCAGATCAGGGACAGGTCCAAAACCAAAACCCATCGAAATTGCTAAGAGACTTGAGTATACTCTACCGACACAATAATTTTAAATAGCACAAACACTCCGTAGTTCTTCTTAATGCGTTCTCTTTTAATCAGTTAATTAATCAGTTATATATTATTCAAGTGTTTTTTTATAAAAGAAACGTACAAAAGAATACTCTCCAAGCGGGAGAGTGGGCCCACCCTATTGTACATTATTCTACTTAGGGCAAGATTAAAAACAATCCTAGGCTAGCGTAGTTTAGTTTGGAATTCAGTACCTATGATGTTACCATTAACTACGAACTAACTACGATCTTGTGATGCTCATTACAATGATAATTACATACAGTTGTATATGTATCTGGAAGGTCGAAGGTCGAAGGCTGTGGCCTGCGAAGCGGATGAAGGGGTGCATAAACTTAAATGGGGTTAATTGGATCTTCCGGGCGGAGGCACGACGTATTCTACAAGGATCAATCCACCGTCTTCATCGAATTTTGCGCTAGTTTCTCCTAGTTTTTTCCATTAAATATTAAAATAAATTACGTATTTTAATTGCATGTGCTTGTGGTGGTTGGAAATTGTGGCCGCATTCAGCTGAGCTCGTTGCCCTCGTACAGGCTCTCGCAGCTCTCGAGCAGGCGCAGCACCGGCGATATGTCGTACGGGTAGAGCTGACGCGACACCAGACGGGATATCTGCAGGCGCAGCCGGATAAGCACCCCCATCGCCTCGTCCAGCATGGCGCTGCCCATGCCGAAGCTGTGGCAGCTGTGTACGAACATGGTCCAGTTCATCCGGATGTACTTGAGCAGGCGCAACAGGTAAAGCAGGAAGCAGGTCTCATTGCTCACCAGCAGGTCCAGCAGCAGGTCCGAGCTGTTCGACGTCATCTTCAGGAACTCCAGGAAGGTGTACACCGGATTCAGCATGGCCACCAGCTCGGGGAAGGCGTTGTTTCGGAACGAGATGCCCGACGTTACGTCCAGCGTGCAGACCATGGCCTCGATCAGATGGTCGTCCTGGTCATCGAACAAGTGGATCAGGATCTTGCTGAAGTGGCACTCCGGATGGAATTCCAGTGTCTGCTTGATGAACGTCTCCAGCTTGCTCAGCACATCCCGTATCGAGCGCTCAATGAGCATCATGTCCTGGAATGCGTCGTAGTCGCTGGAATCAATGGACGAGTCAGACGAATCGCTGCGTATCTCCTTCACAGTCACCGCTATCGACTTGAGCACCAGCAGCACCATCTTCTGCAGCAGCGTCTTGTCCATTTCGATGAGATCCAGTGGCGCACCGTCACCCTCTCCATCTCCATCTGCAGCATCCATAGCAGGTGGCGCACCTTGGCACAGGGTAATGGTACCATTGGAATATACCAGCGGCCTGCCATTGTACCCTATCAGGCTGACCATGTTGTCTGGCTGACGGCGCGGCAGCGACTCGAGAATGCGGAAGCCCCGCACGTGACATACGATCTGGTGGGCCAGCTTGCAGGTCTCCTCGGGCAGCATGTCCTGCAGCGCCAGAGTGGAGCCGTAGCACAGGGCCTCGTTGAAGAGGCACAGCATCTGCTTGTACACGGTGCAGGAGAGACTGTGGCTGAGCAGCAGTTCGAACTTGTCCAGCTGAGCGTAATAGGGTCTCGTTTCGTCGATGGACAGGTTGGCCTTCACCGAAATGATGTTCTCCCACAGCTGCAGGAAGTTGAGGACGCAGTGCTCGGCCGCATCCTGGTGCGCCGGCGCCATCAGCTCCGACATGTTCTTTACCAGTGTCGGCCACTTGTGCTCCAGCTTCTGGATTGTTATGCACTTCAGGTGCGTCGTGTCGAAGCTCTCCGAGTCTGTGAGCGTGACCACATGGCAGCCACTCGGCATGGACGAGGAGTGTGCAGTTTGGTGCGATTCGTAGGATACGTTCATCTCGTCGCCAAAGTGCCGACGATGCCTGTCCCGACTATCCGGTGACTCCCGCTCCGTCTCGTGCTCGTGCTCGCCCTCGGTATCCTCCCGGAATTGCAGAGCAAAGTAGTTGGTGGCCAGGGGCTGTTCCTGGACGGGAAAGTGCATATAGCTCACGGAGGCATCCGTCGGAAGTGGAACAACGGACGAGGCAGCGGTCGCAGTATTCGCCGCCGCCATCCAATCGTCGTCCAGCGGATGGATCTCCATGTCCTTCCACTCAACGATGCGCTTAATGATGTCCAGGCTGAAGTGGATCTTCTGGACGGCTGCCTGGTCGAGCTGCTCGAAGTTGAACAGCTGGTCGACGATCTTCTGGAGCCACTCGTCGTTCAGCTCCTGCTTGGCAATCACCAGGAATGCGGCGAGCACGCGACCCGCCAGGAATTGCACGTACGAGTTGTCGTAGCCGGCCAGTACGATGATCTCGTCGATGAGCTTGTGGTCGTTGCGGATCAGGGCGTCGCAGACGTCCATTATCCGCGTGCAGATGAAGCCCTTGGCGTTCTGCTTCAGGTAGATGTCGAAGAGCAGCTGTAGGTTGGAGAGAAACTGCATCAGCTTGTTGGTGGGCCACTCGCGGAGGTAGGCGATCCGCTTCTGGCCGTTGGTGTCCTGTGAGTAGTGCGACTGGAACGGCTTGCGCAGCGTTCGCTCTGACACCCCGCACAGGCACTGCCGCGTCAGCGACTGCTCGAACTCGAGCATGTCGTCGACGGTAGCAGCCGCCGTCGCCGTTGTTGTCGAGAGGCAGCTGTTCCGACTGCTGTTCAGATGGCTATTGCTGGTTGTGGGGCTGGCGGTGCTGCTGAGGGTCAGCAGGTCTGGCAATTTAGCGGCTCTATCCACCTCATCCTTGGCGGACTCCGGGTCGGTGTGCGTGTGCGTGGCCTCCCCGTTTTGTGGCAAGATGTTGTGCACCAGACCGGACACGCCCAGCAACTGGGCGTAGGAGGCAGCCCGCGAGCTGCACGGCGTGGTGGTGGGCGAGTTATTGGTGCTGCTGGGCGTTGACAGCGAGTGCGTGGATGACGAGGAGAGCGACGAACAGAGGTGGCTGTTGCTATTGGCGTCTAGGGCTGCTTCACGCCGACTGTCCAAGATGTCCGGCGGGGGCGGAGGCAGTCCCTTGGACCCCACCTTGATTTGCTTCTCGATCTTCTGGCGCTTCGTCTGCGGCTGCTCGTTGTGTGTGCCGGCCGAGGTAGCCACCGCGGAGCAGGGGCAGACGTCAAGATTGGCGCTGCCGCCAGACGTTGCTGTGCTGCCAGAGCCCGTTCCGGCTCCAGATCCAGCTCCGGATGTGGTGTCCATGGTCGGTGACGTACCCGACGTCCTTGGAATCGCTCGTGACCACTTCCCCGCTCAGCTGCAACTGAAAAATCCGTGTGAACAGCGATCTAAGCGGCGGCGGTAAGCAGCCACATACCAACGAAACGAAGCGAACTTATGCCCAAGCCAAAAGCAGCAGCAGCAACAGCTTCCGTGCTACGCGCACACAAGGTTACGTGTGCAGACTGGATTCCTGGCCTCTCGCGGGGGCGCTTCTTCGATTCTGCCGCTTGGCTGTTTAGTTTTGGGGAGGATGCTGGTGGTTTACCAGCCCCCAGTCAAACAAACTGCTGCTCCGGACATTTTATACGACCACAATTCTGTTTTCACACACTTGTTGCTGGTTGCTCTCTGGCCAGCGACGACATGTCAATGTTTGTATTAGTTTCCACTAACGCAGCAGCTTTTCTCGGGCTCTCACAGAGCGTTTCTTTTGAAACTTTTCACTAGAGGATGCCGAAGCCTCTAATTGTTGTTAGAGAGCTGTTTTTATTTTGATTTTATTATAGTTTGTTGGAAAAAACAACTGCTTTTTTCTAATTAAGATGGCGACGCGCACTTAATTTTTTAGCGAATTCCGGCGGCCTGGCAACCCTGATCCGTCGTGTCGATATATCGATTTACTTTCTGATATAACATGAATCGATTAATTTGTATTTGTGCGACCACCCTAAGCAAACAGCGTTGCCATATTACCTGAGTCTTGGCGCTTAGTTTAAAATTTATCTTTGGATTTTTTTTTATTACTATCCAATGGCATTTAAAACAAACTGGTGCTTATTGCTATAGCGATAATGAAGCCACATAATAAGAGCTTTTTAAAATGTTGTATTTGCAAGCCATATATTCCAAGCTGCATGCACAACTTTAGTTATTTAACAGCTGTTTTTGATGTGTAAAAATAATGACGATAATGCCATATCGATTTAAAAATTACGCGCCGGGTGATTATTTTTATTTCTAGAATTACATATTCAGAAATTTTTTTGAACTGGACTATCTAGAAGTGAAAACCATTTGAATTAACTTGTTGTGTGAGTTTTTACAGTAAGTATTAATAACCCGATGTAGCGCACAAAAACAAAACAAAAGCTCGGCCGACGTGGCAACCCGGTGCTCGGTTGTTATTCATTTGACATTGAAGTTCACCAATTCCAGAAAAAAAGACGTTGGAAAATAGCAGTGCGCGAAAAAGTACAAAAAGTCAGGGAACACCGTTATAAGTTAATACAACAATAAAATTCTATTACTAACGCAAGCAAAACGGCGAAGTTGTGGCTTGGCGCTCTGCAGAATTGCCAGAGCCAGTTAAAACAGAAGATACTAAACAGCTTGGTGCGGCCGGAATCTACGACAGTATTTAAGTGAAGTGTCGCAAGTGGCTATAACAGTCCACCTTTGCTCTCTTTTTCGTTCGCTTCGCTCGACTCCTAACGGGACCTCCTATTCCGCCTACACACACACCGCCTTCTACTCACCAAAGGAACATGGCCGGTGCACTGCCCCCGCTAAACCAGGAGGCCACCTTCCAGAAGCTGCAGGAGCTCTACGATAGCAAGGGCAAGGACCTGAACATCAAAGATCTGTTCGTTAAGGACCCTAAGAGGTTCACCAAATACAGGTGCGTGTCAGTTTTGTCACATTACGAAATAGGGGTCTTATTTTTGTTAAGTTACGTGGGTATACCTACAAGAGCGCATATCCACACGCGCTCAAGTTGGGGTGTATGTATGTAGATGTGTATGTCTGCTCGTTTATGTATCCGCCATCAGTTATTCATTGAGTTCTGCACACTCCCGCCTACCGCCTGCTCGCCTGACTTTCACCAAGGGGGCTCGAGTGTCGCCAGACGATTTGTCCTTGCGTAAGGTCACAGCAACGACCTTTGCCGATTGCCGTTAGCCGTCTTCGCACTTGATCTGAGGTCAAATGATTGTAATTCCCCTCGTTTGTTTATCAGCTTGCGCCTGCACACTCAGAACGATGGGGAGATACTGCTGGACTACTCGAAGAACCGCATCAACGAGGAGGTGTGGGACCTGCTCCTCGGTCTGGCCAAGGTGCGACGCGTGGACGCCGCCCGCGACGCCATGTTTGCCGGCCAGCACATCAACATTACGGAGAACCGCGCCGTCCTGCACACGGCGCTGCGCAACCGCGGCACTGATCCGGTGATCGTTGACGACAAGGATGTGATGCCAGATGTGCGCGCTGAGCTGGCCCACATGAAGGAGTTCACCAACAAGGTCATCTCTGGCGTGTGGCGCGGCTGCACGGGCAAACAGATCACCGACGTTGTCAACATCGGCATCGGCGGCTCCGATCTTGGACCCCTGATGGTCACCGAGGCGCTGAAGCCCTACGGCAAGGGCCTCCACTCGCACTTTGTGTCCAACATCGACGGCACCCATCTCGCCGAGGTGCTGAAGAAGGTCAACTACGAGACAACCTTGTTCATTGTGGCCTCGAAGACCTTCACCACCCAGGAGACCATCACGAACGCCACGTCGGCCAAGGCCTGGCTTCTGGACCTAGCCAAGGAGGTAAGCCTATAAATATTTTAATTAAAAATAGAGTGAAGCTCATTTGATATTCCCAGCCCGAGTCCGTGGCTAAGCATTTTGTGGCCTTGTCGACCAACAAGGAGAAGGTCACCGAATTCGGCATTGACAGCGCCAACATGTTCGGCTTCTGGGACTGGGTGGGCGGCCGTTACTCCCTGTGGTCTGCCATTGGGCTGTCCATCTGCCTGTCCATTGGTTTTGAGAAGTTCGAGCAGCTGTTGGATGGTGCCCACTATATGGATAACCATTTTAAGACGGCGCCGTTTGAGAAAAATGTAAGTTAGTCCCCGGTTTCATTAGATCTCTGCCTGACGATATCGATTTAAATTCAATTACTAGGCCCCTGTTATTCTGGCTTTGCTTGGCGTTTGGTACTCCAACTTCTTTAAAGCGGAAACGCACGCCCTTCTGCCGTATGACCAGTACTTGCACCGTTTCGCCGCCTACTTCCAGCAGGGTGACATGGAGAGCAACGGCAAGTTCGTGAGCAAGGCGGGCAAGGCTGTCAAGTACAGCACCGGTCCGATTGTGTGGGGCGAGCCGGGCACCAACGGCCAGCACGCCTTCTACCAGCTCATCCACCAGGGCACCCGGCTCATCCCCTGCGATTTCATTGCCCCCGCTCAGACGCATAATCCCATTGCCGGCGGCAAGCACCACAAGATCTTACTCTCGAATTTCTTGGCCCAAACGGAGGCCCTCATGGCCGGCAAGAATGTAGACGAGGCCCGAGCTGAGCTCACCAAGGCCGGTCTGTGCGGCAACGAGCTGGAGAACTTGCTGCCCCACAAGGTTTTCGTTGGCAACCGGCCGACTAACTCGATTGTGGTGAAGAAGGTCTCACCCTTCACTCTGGGCGCCTTGATTGGTATGCTGATGGGTCAGACTCGCGGTCAAAAGACATTAATTAATCTCAATCAAATTTTTGCAGCGCTCTACGAGCACAAGATCTTCGTGCAGGGCATCATCTGGGACATCAACTCGTTCGATCAGTGGGGCGTGGAGCTGGGCAAGCAGCTGGCCAAGGCCATCGAGCCGGAGCTGGACAACTGCAACGAAGTCTCCTCGCACGACAGTTCCACAAACGGTTTAATTAACTTCATCAAGGCCAATTGGAAGTAATTCCCTGGCTCGTCGTCGTTTTGTTGCAAATTAAAATGAAATGTTCACACAAAATGCTCTAATTGTTAGTAGTTATTGAGACGTTATTGAGGAGAAGCCGCCGCTTATGTATACTCGAGCCACAACCCCCGTTCTAGGCACCATTATTTACTGTATTTGTGAATCGGAAATGTTTATGTTTGCTTGCGCGTATCGATAAAAATCTCATGTCGGAATTAGACCAACAAATTGGCTCCCTCTACTATTCGTTGTTGCACGTAGTTTACAAAAAAACCACAAATAAAAATTTCTGAAATTCGGTGTAGAAAACTGTGTTTGGAAAAAACATCTCTCTCTTGTTTAATTTTTTGCGGGAATTCCATTTAAACTTAACGTACATGGGAAGGGAGTGGAGGCGCAGGCGAAGGTTAATCCTCCATTGATACATCCGATTCGGGATCGGAATCTGTGTCTGCTTTAACATCGTCGGTGGCTAGATCATCGTCTGCAACCAAGTCATCGTCTGAATTACTTTTGGCGCTGCCTGCTTCTGGCTGGTCTTCCAAGTCGCTCCAATTGTTTTCAGCCTCCAACTCTTCGGCGGGCTCCTCTGCAAGTGGTGGGTGAATTGAGATCTTGAGATCGTGTGAATTCTGCAGCACTCACCTGGATCATCCTCCACAATCAGGGTGTTGCTGTCGTTCAAATGGTTGTCTGCATTGCGCTGCATCTGATTGATTATCAGGTTGACTCGCCCGGATACTCTAAAATATAGATTATAGAATAGAGAATATAGAATACCCTGATAGTAAGCCATAAGCAAGGTAAGCCCTGATAGTAAGCCATAAGCAAGGTAAGCCCTGATAGTAAGCCATAAGCAAGGTGTCATAAAGCTAGATTATTTTGGAATATAACTATTAGAAACTTTCAGTAAACTTTCTGCCCACTCAACACACACAGTCGTCCTGCCAAATTTCGCTTTGATCAGCTTTTTCTTGAAATGGATTTCTTCATAAAAAATGACAATCTGGAATCTGGAAACTCCTTTATAGGCATATCAAATCCCAGCGCCATGTCGGGCATCGGACCAGGCAATGCTCTCCCCATTACCTCTGTACCCAGCATCACGGACGTCTTGGCGATGTGTAATATGCCGGCCTGTGATTACGATGCCGACATGCAGTGCGTCGTTGACATGGTCGCGGCCACCATTTGCGAAGCCAAGTCCATAATTGAGTCGGATCCGCGCGGTCTGTTCTGCTACAAGCTTCCGAAGAATAAATGGTCCTCTTTAAACGTCGAGCACGACGACGTTTTGGCTACCAATGAAGGTGGCGACTCGCATCCAAGTCAAGGGGGCATTGTTTACACCTCAAGTGGCATTGCGCGAAGGGTTCTAACCATTGATAATTTTGAGTATAGCAATGCCATTGCCGACATTAAGGACTTCATCAGCTTGTGGGAACTGTCGCCGGACACCAAGTGTGTGGTTATCAGCAATCCGATTCGCCACGAGGTTCCCATTAAGGGTACCATTTACTTTGTCGATGCCCACTTTTCGCGACCGACGCCGCGGTGTCCCAATCCCTTGGCCGTGGCCAAGGTGCGTTTCATTGTGTCCCTATCAAATCTATTGCTACGATCCTATCCAGTGATGATCACATACCGCTTCGAGGGCTACAATACGCTCTACTACGGCCTGGGGGAGCGTTCGCTGAACTTGTTCTCATTCCAGCGCTTCTACATCGACACAATTCTGCACACCAAACTTAGCTTCTTTGCTGCAGTAGCCGAGTGCCGACACGGCACCGTGGAGAAGCCCAAGGAGAATGTCAAGTCCAAGAAGAACAAGACGCGCGATAAGAACTGACTGAATCTCCCATTGTTTTTTGTTATTTCTACACCCTGTGGTAGTACTCACTGTAGCGCCTCCGATAAGCACAACATTCGCTGCTCCGCCACACCCAGGCATACTTCCAGCTTCTCACGCAGCGCCTCCTTGTCCTCGGACATCAGGACACTGGTGTGGGTGGAGGCCAGTACGTGCAGCCAACGCAGGGCAGAGCTAACACTGAAAATAAACAAGTAAATCAAGTTTAAAATTGTAATTTGTATTAATGATTTTAAAATAAAGCAACACTCACTTGGAGTGCTTTCCTTGCAGCAGAATGGAGAGCTCGTTAACCAAGGGGCTCACATATTCCAGCGGCAGTCGATCCAGCGTTATCTGTATTGTTTCTGTATCGTGCGTGCTCAGGACCGAGTTAATCATCCTGGAAAAAGAGAACATTAGTTAACCATAACCCTCGCTTTAATATTTGGCAATCTTACGCCTGATCTTTGCTGTGTAAGGCCTGCATAAGCAGCTGAGTCTTGCTCTGGGTCTGCAGCTTGCCGCCGCTCAGCTTAGTTGCATGGATCTGCAGGTTCTGAAGGCGAGCCTCCATAGGCACATCGTTCTGCACCTTCTTCTGGGAGACGGGCAGGGCACTGTTGTACTCGACATTTTTTTTGCTTACCACCGGCTTCAGGACCTTGGTGGCGGCCTGGAAGCCCAGCTGCTCCTTGCCCTTTTTCTTGACGTACAGTTTCTTTGGGTCGGCGCGCTCGATTACGTTTAGTTTCTCAGCATAGTTGGGGGTGAAGCGTTCAAACTGCAGCTGCTGGCGACTGCCGTAGCCAACAAGGATTTCGTGTGAGCGATTGGAGTCGCCGACGAAATTAGCCGCCACAGCCATTATGGGTTCAACTGTCTCGGCGCCATCGGACACGATTTGTAGCGACACCTTCGGCTTGACAAACTTCTCGGCGGATAAACTGAGGGAGAAAGGAGAGAGATCAGTTGGTGACCTTCCTTGGTCTTGACGAGAATGTTCTCACTTTGTGACGTTCAGCAAGTAAATGTGAATATTGCCATTTCGCGTTACACTGGCCACCCGCAGCTGGCCATCGTCGCGTATTTCGCTGGCCAGGCAGTAGGCTAGGTCCTCCATGAGAAGCGTGCACGCAGAGGCCTTGTTCTTGCCCTTCTTCTCGATCTTCCAGAAGCAGATAACGCGCTCCATCTTGGCTGTGGTCAGCACGAATTCTGTGTTGTCCGCGCACACTACAGTGGCAATTGCGTTTAATTCGCCCGAATGACCAGTGAAGGTCTCCACCAACTCCTTTGTCTTAATATCGTACACCTTCAGCTGGCGGGATCCAATGGCCAGAGTGTGGCTCTTGGGCAAATGGGCAACGTTCTGCGGCTTCTCCGGTCCCACCTGCCAGTCGGCGATGCAGCGCTCCTCTGTCAGCGACCATACAAGCGCCCGACAATCTGCGCCCACAGTGTACAGGTGACCAGCATTGTCATACACTATCGAGGTGACCGGGCCATCGTGACTGTCACCACCAAGTGTCCGTGTAATCTGAAAGCCGGAAGGAACTATATTTTATACATTTTTAAAGCGTTATAAACAGCATTTTGGACTTGCCTTCGCCTCTGCCAGCGAGTAGATGACTACGGCCCCCTTCAACGTTCCCAGAGCAATGTGGAGCTGATCGTTGGCTGCATCTGGCGGGCTTTGCAAACTCTTCCGTGACTTCTTTGAGCGTGGACCGGCCACCGAGACCCACGTGAGCGCTGTACACGGGCCGGAGACCTGTAGATTAGGCGTGAACTCCTGCTTGAGCGTGTTTGTCTCCGTATCCCATATCCGCAGGATTCCCTGCTCGTCCACTGAGGCTAATAGTTGGCCACCATTGGGCGAAAATCCCAACACGTGCTTCTTGCCCAGCGACATGGTTCTTTTTGTTTTGTATTAGAGATGAGCGCGAAGTTATCACAGTCGAATCACGCACGCCATTTCATACGCGGCTTGTGTCACGACGAATTCGGTAAACTTAATTTTGATTGACATTTTTGGTTACTTATAATCTATGTTTAATTGAAGAATTTATAAGCCATACAATTCAGAATAACTCACAAACACACAACATAAAATTAAGAAATCAATCAAAAATTTTTAGAAGATCCCAAGCTTGTAATTGAAACGATTTTTCCTCTCAGGTACCTGAGCTAAATATAACTTTCTACAACTAAATATTATTTTTAAAATATTTAGTATTCAAATTAAATAATTTTATAAATAATTTGCTGAAAATATTTTTCACTGTGGACAGTCACTGTGGGCGTCAGTCACAGTTTCGTCTATCGATAAAACTATCGACTGCTCTCCCATCCAGAATGTTCGCAGCCATCAGACCGATTTGAGGTTATAACTCTAGCTGGAACTTACCGACAGACTCCGTGTGAAATTGAAATCTGTGTACAAAAATGGCTTTATCCGTTCCAAAAGCTCCCGGAGTGTCGCAGATGCTCAAGGATGGCGCCCGGGTAAGTGTAACAAGGTGAAAGAACGCATTCAAAAGGCTGGCCGGCATCGGTTTCATTTAAATTCGGCAGAAAATGAAAACATGCCTTCGCTCGAGGCGCGTGATTAGTCATCCTCATGGAGCACGGACTCGCATCTGAACGAAAAATGACTAATTTAATGGATTCTTTCCATAATTATAGATGTACAGTGGTCTGGAGGAGGCCGTCTACCGGAACATCAGTGCCTGCAAGGAGTTCGCACAAACCATGCGCTCCGCCTATGGACCGAATGGCATGAACAAGATGATCATTAATCACATCGAGAAGCAGTTTGTGACCAGTGACGCTGGCACAATCATGCGCGAGCTGGATGTGGAGCATCCGGCAGCCAAATTGATCGTCATGGCCAGCCAGATGCAGGACGCCGAGGTGGGAGACGGCACGAACTTTGTGGTTGTGCTGGCCGGCGCTCTGCTGGAGGCCTCGGAGGATCTGCTGCGACTGGGCATTACCACTGCTGAGATTGCCGATGGCTATGAGAAGGCTTTGGAGAAGACTCTGGAGATCTTACCCAAATTGGTCAGCCACAAAATCGAGGACTACCGTAACGTGGAGAAAGTCAAGGATGTCCTGCGCACATCGATCATGTCGAAGCAGTACGGCCAGGAGGACTTCATTAACGACCTGGTGAGCAAGGCCTGCGTTTCCATCTTGCCCGATGAGGGCACCTTCAACGTAGACAACATTCGCATCTGTAAGATCTTGGGCAGCGGTCTCCTTAAGTCTGAGGTGGTCCGTGGTATGGTCTTCAAGCGCTTTGTGGAGGGCGACGTCAGCTTTGCAGAGAAGGCCAAGATTGTGATTTTCTCGTGCCCCGTAGACATCATCCAGACGGAGACCAAGGGCACGGTTCTGATTAAGTCGGCCGACGAACTGCTCAACTTTTCCTCCGGCGAGGAGAGCCTGCTGGAGAACCAGATCAAGGCGATTGCCGATGCCGGCGTCAAGGTAGTTGTGTCCGGGGGCAAGGTCGGCGACATGGCCCTGCATTTCCTCAACAAATACGGCCTGATGGCTGTGCGCTTGAACTCCAAGTTTGATCTGCGTCGACTGAGCCGCTCCGTGAACGCCACCGTCCTGCCGCGCATCACCACCCCCAGCCAGGAAGAGTTGGGCTACTGCGACAAAGTCTGCATCGAGGAGCTGGGCGACACCACAATTGTGGCATTCAGAAATGAGGGCAAGGACTCGCGCATTGCCACCGTGGTTATTCGTGGAGCCACCGACAACTTCATGGACGACATCGAGCGTGCCGTGGACGACGGCGTAAACAATTTCAAGTGCCTGACCCGCGATGGACGCTATCTGCCCGGTGCTGGTGCCACTGAAATCGAGTTGGCCACTCAGCTGTCTGCCTATGCCGACACTCTGCCCGGCTTGGAACAGTATGCCGTGCGCAAGTTCGCCATCGCTCTGGAGGTCTTCCCCAAGGCCCTAGCTGAGAACTCAGGCATCAACGGCACCGAGGTCGTCAATAAGCTGTACTTGGCCCACACCACAGAGGCCGCCAAGACAATTGGCATAGACATTGAAGCGGAGAAGGCGGCCATCATTGATACCACCAAGGCGAAGATCTTCGATCTATACCAGGCAAAGTTCTGGGGTCTCAAATACGCCGTGGGTGCGGCCACAACTATCCTGAAGGTGGACCAGATCATCATGGCCAAGCGTGCAGGAGGACCCAAACCGCGACAGGCTGCTGGCAGCGATGACGAGAGTTAAGCGTCTCCGTCTCCTCTGTGTTTCGTCGTACTGCTTACTATAACTATGTAGTTTCTCCAGCTCGTCCCACAAAGAGTGCTTTGTATTTTCATAAATCCGAGTCCCATGGAAATTATAAATTTCATTAACCAGTCTCACCCACTCACCCACATACACACAACCATACACACACACACACAGTTTCTTGTATTAATAAATCTTAACTTACGAAAACTGATCAGCCTGTATTTTTTATTAAAGAAAACAACGTTGGGGAGATTTTTTTGCGCACCGAACCCGGTGCCACCGCTAGATAACTGAGCTAAGTTAGTTATCGCCTTTTTATTTAATTTTTTTTTGGAATTTAAGCAAACGATTATTCATTTTGTTGAGTACAATACAATATTTCAAATGCTTATTCGCAGATACATTTTGAATAATATTTGTTAGAGGACTCGTCCCCGTTTGCGTCGCAAAAGATTTGTATTAATTTTTGAATAAAATACGATCTCGTTGTCTCGCTTATCAATTGAAGTGAATAAAACGTGTTAAAGTGTGTTGTTCGATCGATGATCATGACTCTTCTTTTGAGTAGTACGTGTGCCGGTGATGTTCATTCTAATATCGTTTATCCTCTATTTAGTAGTTGAATTAAATTTATCTGTGCCCTGGGGACGCACATCGAGCCATCCGTGCTCCATTGGATGGTTCGACCGTTCTCCAAAACAGGTAATTAACCTTCGAGTGATGAGGTTGCCACGTGAAGTGTCCGTTAAATCGAAAAACTGTTCTATCCGGAATGTATGTTTCAAGCACGAACTTAAAAAGAATGGTTTCCAAACCAACTGCAGTTTTGATTTGTAGTCCCCCAAAGGAATACGTTTTTCGGAATGGCGGTTTTGGGCCACATTTTGCTGTTTGCTCACGACAGCAAACTGGAGTTCAAAACCTTGTATACAGGTTTCGAGAAATGAAAATGCATTCTGCTCAAAAATGTGTGATTCTTAGTAGTAAACTCTGTCCAAATTTTGTCAC
This sequence comes from Drosophila parvula, assembly GCA_018904695.1. Lineage (NCBI taxonomy): Eukaryota > Metazoa > Arthropoda > Insecta > Diptera > Drosophilidae > Drosophila > Drosophila parvula. The sequence continues at coordinate 23,249 of JAEIIG010034141.1, forward strand.
GTTATTAACTAAACACGACGCCAATTATCGAATTACTAATTAAATGCAACACTGGAAGAACCGATCCATTAAATTAAAATATTTACGTTTTTCTCATCAGCCTCGATCGATAAATCGTAGTCCGATGAGAATCACAATTTCTTTTTTCGAATGCAACATGCAACATGTATGTAGGTACGACTGTGTGTGCTCTTTCTACCGGATAATCAAAATCTCTTTCCAATACCGTACAAATATGCCCTATTCCATGTTAGATTGTACAAAAATAACTTGCTTTTGGTTTTAAACTTGTCTCTCATGCCAATTGCACTTTAATACATTGCGCTCAACATGTGTTTTTTTTTTGTGAAAGTGAAAATGTAGTGTAGTTTGGTAAGTGTAGGGTAGAGTGTGTAGAATGACTTTCTTTTGAGAGAGAGGGAGGGGGAAAAAATCACACATTCTTTTTGTTTTAATCATTTCCGCTAAAGTGGAGAGAAGCTGACATTTTTCGGATTCATCGGATTCTTACTGGGTTTTTGGGTTTGAAAATAACGATAATATGTAGACTGAAATAAAGTATTGGCCATTATCGTTTGGATATATTGGTTGGATATAGGCAGGAATACGCCGTAGTAAGATTTAAAATAGAGAAACTACAATCTAAAGAGATAAGTTTTTGATAATTCTTTTCGATTCTTTGGTATTATATGCTCTTGCTGCGTTACTGCAACTGTTTGTAATATATTTTTAATTTGACTAATAAAAACTTGTTAATAAACGCACTAAACATTGCGATAAGTTCAACTAGCTTGTTCTTTGTTTGTTGTGGGAGGCATATCTGCTTCGTGTTAAAGCTTTTAAAGTAATAATCAATATGTTATTTGCGTATATTTGTCGATAGTTTCGATCCACGCGCTGGTGGTTAATAATAAGCGTCAAAATACATACATTTTCAATTCAACTTGTTATTCTCCTTCTTGTTCATCTATCTCATCTTGTTATCTCAATTATCAATTTTCTTCAATAAATATATATAAGAGATATTCTCGAAATAAGAAGGCAAAATATATGTATTTCTGTTTCTGTTGTGTTTCTTTCGTTTATTGATAAATTTGTATGTCGGATTACGTTGATAGTTGCTGGTATATAAGTATATATGTGTGTTCCGGTTTATACTTCGGCTTAGGTAGTTTAGTAGTAGATGCTATAGTCAGCGCATTAATTGTCGGTATAGTTGGGATATTCGTGTACATTAAACAGCTTTACTAATCGCGAAGGAAACAACTTTCTTGATATCTTTGTAACAAATGCTTCGATTCTAGGATTTGAAACTGGAATTGAAATTGGATTTGTTGGGTTTCTCGATCTGCTTTGGGTTTCTTTTTTTGGACATTACACATGGTACACATTGATATATCGGTATATATTCATAAATATATATATATAGATTCCTTGCAATTGGAATACAAACTTCTTGTAACTATATTGCTTATGACAATCGTAGTTATTGTTGCTTTTACGCAAAGATATATTGATCCAGGTGGCGTTGACTGGTACACACACATCGGCTTCTTAAATCCATCTTGCTAAACTAAAAATAAACTAATCATCCTCCGGCCTTCCTCGCCTCCTCCTCCTCCGTCGCCCGCTCCGGGGACAATTTATCCTCCTTAGAGAACGGTGCAGGATGACTTCTCGCGGAACGGATTCACCTTCTGGCTGGTGAAACCAGTCAGTAGGTAATCCTCCTGCTCGTGCTCCGTGATGTACTTCATCATCTTGGCGCACGACTCCGAAACGGTCTGGCGTTCAATGGCCGCCTCCCGACGCAGCTGGTCCACGACGATGCGCTGCTGCTGCAGGGATGATGACATTACGTCCATGATGGCTGTCTCGGATAGGCCTATGGTTGAAAAGTTTCTCAGTGATACTGATTCTGGGAGATATGCAATTACAGATTGGTGTGTATGTTGTGCTTGTGTTTTTTGGTTTCTTTTCTTTCTTTATTTTTTTTTTGTCTTATCGAACTCAGGGACTCTGAATGTTTCGGGGGATGGTGGTTTTGGATGGATCTTAATGGCTGGCTGGAAATAACAAAAGAGCGTTGCGGCATGGCCATGGTTTAGATAGTATCTTATTAGATAGGAACGTTTCCCACACGATTACAACATTGATTTCTAGGTAAGAGATGCCAGATTACAGGACAGAGACAGTAGTGAAAGGATAGTGTTAGATTTGAAAGAACAGAGAGAACAGCAGTCTACAGTGGTGAGTCACGTCACGTTTGCTTCTTACACACATATTGAGACGCGGCGCGAACAGTGACCCATGTGAGAGCGGGGATTAGTTTAATCGATCGCATTCACATTGCTAATTAATTTGTTTCCAGTGCCTTAGCTGGAAACCTTGACACTATTCCTGACCTCGTTAAGCAAGTGCAAGGCTGCTTACTGGAAAACGGGGTCGGGTTGCACATGGAAAACTGTGTTACATATTTACATATATACAGAAAGAAGGCACTTTGCTGTTTGGAAACACCCAAGTACATGCACATGTACATACATATATGTGTATGTACTATATACTTTTCGGGCACAAATGAGGAGCACACGCACACACAAAAACGCAAATGTTTGGACAGCTTTCAAGGAAGGAGGACAGTGAAGACTTTGGGCGGATGCACACACACAACACACAAACTACAATTATCACACAATTCTAGTTAATTACCAGCTCCTCTGTGTATATATTTTTATTCTCGAACGCTACAGGGCAAAAATCGAGCAAACGTTTGACGAATAAAAAGTGGATACACACCCAAACTGGGGATGAGTCAGGTTGCGATAGTCGGGCGCAGCATCTATCGATATGTACGACCAGTGCGGTGCGTAAACGAGTGCCACCATCAATATTTGTTGTTTCGCAAAAAAAAAAGACTTCTTGTCAATTCGCCGCATGCTATCTGCCCAAGAATGATGGCCAAAGACAAGGGGTTGGCTGTCGCCGGATCGTTGGCTCCTCTGCCTGTCACCATCGAGTGGTCCGCTGAGGAGGAGCTGCAGCTGTTCCACGCCATGGAGGGACTGCGGCCGGTGGGCATCAACAAGCACTTTTATATGTCGGCCATCGCCCAGCGCCTGTCCAAGTCCCTTAACCGTGAGATGCCCAGCGAGCTGATCTGGCGACACCTGGGAACCATGTACAAGCTGAAGGAGCTGGACGACCTCGAATCGCTGCCCTTTCCCAACGAGGAGCGAGAGTTCAGTCTGCCGGAGCAGGACTACGGAACGCTACAGACCAAAAAGACGGTGGAGGTGAATGCCACCGATGAGACAGGAGATGCTCAACCGTTAGCTGCTGTTTCCTGTGCTGACAGCAATGGCAAAGGTTAACTCTAATAATATTTGTTAAAGCCCGTGATATAATGTTTTGTTTCCAGCTACTCCTGTAACCAAAGTCGCAGTGTCATTAAACACTGCAAAGGAGGCCGAGAAGAAGGCCGCCGGCAAGACCGTGGATCTACCCAAGCGCCCAGCTAAGCGCACTCGCGGATCCATCTCGAATGAATCTATCAGTCCCTCAACCACGCCACCGCCGGTACAGAGCAGCAAGCGCCGTCGCATTTAGGGACTACGACCAACTCTCGAAATGGACAATTGTTATGACAAGTTTTAGTTCACTAGCTTTACTTTACTGTACATAAATAAACGGATTTATTCTTCGAATTCGTTGTTGGACTCTTCGTTGGGTGCGTCCTCGTTGTCGGAGGAAACTCCACCGGTGGCTAGTTGCATGTTGTCCAGAAGCGATTTTAGGAGGCGTCTGTTCAGATGATCCGTCTGCGTCAATTCGCGGGCTGCCTGGGGCGGGGCCTCGGCATCCGCCGGCACCGCGGGGTTTCCAGCTTGTGGAGTTGGTGACGTTGACATGACATCAATGTGCTCCAAAACAGGCATATTTTGCATTTATTTGCCAAATCCCCGAAAGGTTTTTATTCTTCTTTCTATGACACACAATGTTATTAATCTTTAGAGGAGTTATCGATTCATCGATGTTCAGTTTCACTCTTTTGGCCGTTTAGAATTTCTTTATTGTAATCACTAGAAATAGAGTTGTCAAATGATCAAATTGTTAAAATTCTTCAAATATTTCCTGTAGAAAACTTAAAATTTAGCTGAAAGGTTGTTAAGTTTGAATTTTCTCATTTAAATTAGAGCTGTAGTTGAACACAATTAAAAGATTCCAAAGAGAGTCAAAGCTATCGATGTTTTGCAATTCACGCCAGCCATAAGTCCACCCCTAACCAGGCCCAGCTCCAATCAGACCAAATTTCCCGCTCGAATTTAATTTTACCGGAAGATAAACAAATCTCTTTTTAAAATATGTTTGAGCCCGAAACGGAAGATATGTTGCCCCGATCCGCGCCCAGGCCGAGTGCGGCTCTGCCCATGGGTCACACCAATGAATTAATCCGACCTACTGTACCAGAAGTTTCCATATTGTTTGGTCAGCCGCCACAGCAGCAGGAACCGATGATGCAGATGCAGCAGCAGCCCATGCAGGAGCAAGCACCTCGGCCTGAGCCCACCTTCGCCTCCTGGAAGAAGCAGATGCTGCCGCGGGTAAACTTTTCGCCCATTCTAACCACAGAACTGGGACCACGCTCCGCGCCCAGCAGATGCAACAACAACCACTTGGGTGTTTCCTCCAACGAGTACATTATGATCCCCAGAGACTGCCACTACACTAATGAGGCAGCATCCGGTGCCAGTAATTCCGGAGTGATGTACACCGAGCCCAAGAAGCAGCAGTTTCAACCAGGGCAACGCCTGTCCAGTTCCTCTAACTCGGATGTGCTAACGATTTGTGCTGGAACGCAGACGGACGCAGTGAATCTAACGTCTTCGCGAACATCGCTGCCTTCGGTGGTCTACTCGGACATTGATATCAGCAATCTGGCCAATAAGAACGACCTGGCGGCGATGGTATCGCTTCTGGAATCCATACGACAGGAGCAGCAGCAGTTAAGGCGTCTCTGTGAGATGGTGATGGAACAGCAACAGCAGCAGCACGCGAAAGCTGAAGCGGTCCCAAAACCTAGCAGGACAACTGCTAGTCAGTGTGATATTTTGACTCCCAATAATATTAATAATAATGGTGGGTAAACAATCAACGAAAAGTAGGCAAGATAAGTTTTTTACCCATTTTCAGTCAAACGGATAACACCCATTATCCAGGACTACATAGTTGAGGAGGAGGAGCATCCAGCACGTGTGATTCCCCAGCATTTTCAATCACCACGGCCCGCTCCGCCCATGGCTCAATCTACAGGTTATAGAGCGAATACACCACAAGGCCACGGCAAGCGGATGCCCCAACTCGCCAAACCCAACACTGAAAAAAGCATGGTGATGAACGAGCTGGCCCTGAAGTACTTGCGACAGCCCGTCGACGAGCTAATGAAGGATATGCGCCTGGGTGCTTCGCCCAAGTCGCCCAATCACGCCGAGCCCCTCCGTCAGATCGACAATCTCGCCCGCACTCCGGCGCAGAGCGGCAGCCCGAACGACATGTCGAATGCGTCGTACAAGTATCTCAAGAAGTACCGTCTGTTGCCCGAGGAGCAGCTGGACTATCCAAGATCGCCACAATCTCCAATGGCGGCATCCCCGTCGCCGCAACTGCAACTCGATTTGGAGAACATCAGGAATCAGCCGAAACTGATGTGAATGCAAGAGCCTTACTTTATTTGTTTTGTTATTATTTATGCGGTTTAAGTGGAAATATATATTTCAAATACACGGAATAACGTTTGACACTCGTTCTGGGACTGCGCACCAACAACAAAGGCAACCAGCCACACTTTGCTTACAGAAAATAAACACAATATAGACGACATTCATAATTTGAAGACACAATAAGCATATATAGTGAGCTTGAGCTTGAGCGGAGCTACTCCTAGCGCAGTACCAACTGCAGCTCGGCAGCAGATTGCAGGAGTACCTTCAGGCCCTGCATGAAGCCCGCGCACTGCGCAAAGTCCGTGCCAAAGGCAATCCGCGTGTGGATTTCCAAAGCATTGGCATAGTCCGCTATCTGAATGTACTGCACTATTTGGTTCAAATATTGCACCGTTGTGGGAGTGAGCTGCAGCAGAAAATGAACTTTAGAATAAAGACCTAATAGGTTTTGGATGGCTTACCTTGCCATCCCTCAGGCAGTCGTAGAGGTTTTCCAGTCGCTTCACAACATCCACAAACTTGCGTTTTGTGCGCTGTTATGGGGAAAAAATAATAATATATAATATATATATAATATAATATCATTTAGCAAAAAAAAACAAGAAAAAATAAGTATAAATCTTGACTTAACTCACCGGATCATTCGTTGCGCTCAGACAGCGATTCTTTAGCTCCTCCAGCACCGTCTGCAAGTATATGTACTCCTCGGGTAGCGGCGGTTTCTCCTTGGGCGGGTCCGGCTGGCGACGCTGCTGCTGTATGGGAGCTGGCTGCTCAGTGTATCCAATAGTCTGCTGCTGCTGACCCTGCTGCCAGTTCTGCTGTTGCTGAGGAATGCCTGGCTGCAAATTAAGTTGCTGCTGCTGCTGGGGCTGGAGGTACGATTGCTGCTGCTGGGGAAGGTTGTTATTAAAGGCAGCTGGATTATAGTAAGCATTGGGGACTCCTCCAGGTGGTGGCGCATTCTGTTGGAAATATCTCTCTAGTATCTCTTTATCTCTTCAAATATTTCTAAGTTAAAATACCTGATATTGAGTGGGATCCACATAACCGTTTTGATTTTGATTGGGATCTCCAGGGAACAGTGGATGGAAAATGGGCGCCGCACTTGGCTCAACCACTGGCTTTGGCTTAGGCTGCACAAAAACACAGAATTTATAGACTCATGGGGAGCTTGGGAGGAGTTTTATATATATACTTACCGGTCGCGAAGATTTTAGGGCTGGCGGATCGTTCCAGCCGGGCGGCGGTGTGGGATTACGTTGCACATTCTGGATGATCGGTGGTGCCGTTGCCTGTGCTTCAATCGGGTTCACGCCAGGCAGAAATTGATTCTGCGGCGTCGCTCCCATGAATGGCGTCGGTTGGTTGTAGGCCTGGGCCGCGGCAATTGGATTCGTGTTGAATGAGTTACTGTTGTAGGTTGGCACGCTAGCCGACTGCTGGGGCACGGGTCCAGGTGCTGGGCCGCTGTTGAAGGGAACGGCCGATGGAACGGGTGCCGGAACGGGATTGTAAGGCATGCCGTAGGAGCTGGTGGGCGCTGCCACCGAGGGATCCAGTACGTATTTGGACCGCGCATGAAGTCCAGAGCCGCCAGACGGCGGTAGCGCTCCTCCTGCTGCACCTGCCGCTGCTGGCGGCGGTGGGCCACCAGAGGAGCTAGCATTACTCAGCGGTCGCGGTGGGTGAGCCATTAGCTCGGGCTTGACGGGTTGCGGATTAAATATCTGCGGCAGCGGTTGGGCCCCCGGATAGTTGCCGGCCGGTGCCTGTGGCGCTGGTGCAGGCCATCCCGGCTGAGCATACTGATTGGTGGTCGGCTGGCCATACGGCAAGGGCACCCCGGTTGGTTGCGGCTGCGAGAAGGAGCCTCGACCCCGCTGCTGTTGGTAGCCAAGTTGAGGAGCAGCTGCTGGCTGAGCGTAGTCCAGGTTGACCGCGTTGTTAATGCGATCCCGCAGGCTCTGCAGCACATCGTTCTCGTTGGGTGCACCGCCACCCAGGGTGGTGATGTACTGCAGGGCGGCAGTGAGGGCTCCCTGCGATGCCAACAGGCCTCCGTACTCCGTGAGGAAGCCGGCAAAGCGACCCGCCAGGTCGACAGCAATGCCCTGCTGCTCCAGCGACTTGCACATCAGCATCACTACCTCGGCCAGGTCCTGCAGCTCGGTGGTATTGGGCTTATACCCCGCGTTCTGCTGCTCTAGCCGCTTCAGCTGGTACCAGGCGGTCACCAGCTTGTCGATGCTGCCAGCACAGATGTAGCAGAGCATAGCATTGCGCGTATACTCGGCGCTAGAAGCACACTCGCTTAGCAGACGGTCGCCAAGACGCTCGCAGATGTCCACCACTTTGCGTTCACTGTGCTTCAAAGCGGCCACCAGGGCCTCCTTCCACGAGTCCACGGTGCAGCGATTAACAAAGTCCAGCCAGTCGCGGGACACCAGGGCAGAAATCACATTCGACAGCTCGCTCTTCTGCTGCAGCAGGTAGCGCGTTTGGGTGCGAGTCAGTGTCTCAATGCCAGCCGTCGAGGCGATAATTAGAGCTTCCGGTATGCGTTGAGCCTCCAGACATAGCTCCACGGCAGCCTCTACATTGCCAGTGAGTATGGCCTCGGCGATCAGGCTGTCGGAATCTGGAAAAGACGGGAGCTTAGTACCTAAGGAAGATAGTAACTTGGTGTTAACTTACGATCTCCGCTGGGAACCTTGAACTGCGGCCTCGGAGGCGTAGCAAAGTCGTTGTGATTTTGGGAATCGTTGAGGGCGTTTCCATCCTGCGTTTGCTGTTTTTTCGAAAATAATATTTAATTAGCTTTAGTGATAAGTGGATCACTTGTTATATACATAAATTAAACTTCGCCACAGAGCTTGAAAATAACAGTTAAGCCTATTAGTTGGATCGAAAACCATTAACAACTAATCGAAACTGTATCAATTTTTGACGAAAAATGTAAAATATAAACTTATATGGGCCAATATAATATGGAAAAGATACAAATTAAATAACATTTTTTTATAATATCGATATTTTAAAGTTAAATGCAAAATTTTTCAATGTTCAAAAATTCAATGTATCAAAGTTTAAGATATTTTCTATATGCATATCGGACTTTGACTCTCTATATATCTCTAGCTTCAACTGTTATTCACGAGCTCTGCTTTTCGTATTTCCAAGTAATTTTCCAATGCTTCAATGGCGATTGTTGAGTGTTAGCTCCTTACCGAATTATCGGTGCTATAATTAGTACTCTGATCGCAGCCCTCGACTTCCGAAGAGTCGCTCTACAGCCAATGTAGTGTGGATGGCATGGATGTTAGTATGTTATCGGATAGAAATATACATGGCAAGATGAGCATACGTGGAGATTGGTGGTGCGCACAGCGATGTGTTTTTATTTTTGGAACTGATAAGGCCCCAACTCGTACGAATACTTACATGGGTCAGTGTCGAGATGCGGGTCGTCAGAGTATCCACATCCGATTGCGAGTTAGTCTCGGTTTCCTTGATAAACTTGTTGAACTTGCTATCGATGTCGTCTTTATTGTAGCCTGAAATCAGAGCGTTTCCTTAGGTATATTCCCTCTATAACGTTGTGGTTCTGACTTACCCAAGAGGTTGAGCATTTCCTCCTTGGGATTCAGATCAAAGTTCGCCTTGATAAAGTACCAGATGTAGCGACCATGCTGATCCGCAGTCTCATCGGCTCTCTGGCGGCAGTATTCCGAGTAATTGGCATCCGCCAGCGAGCGCTCCAGAGCATTAGCGCGCTCCACCAGAGCTGCCTCCGTGGTCAGCTGCTGCACCTTCACCTTCCTCGATGTACCATCAAAGCTGACCAGCTTGCCACCGAACTAGGATAAAGGAAGTTCCGACATTTAATCGCTTTACAAACCAGGTTGAGCTGTAAACTCACCCCGAAGGCAACGCCACAGGGGCGCTTCATCCATTTGGGAGCCACCGAGAGGTCATGGTAGACCACTTGTGTGGTCTGCTGCGGTATTGGGTCCTGCGCGAACTGATCCATGCCGGGGAACGAGTCGGCAATTTTATTGGAGGTCTGCACCAGCTGATGAGTGCCACCGTGCAGGGAGTAGATAGACACAGCTCCCTCCAAGCTGGCGCTAGCGACAAGGGCCGGATTCCTTGGGCAGAACTGCACATCGGAATACCACGCAGCGGTGGTGGCCACCTCTGAGAGGATTTCGCCCTCGGGTATCTTTGTGTTTGGATTCCAGCAATAAATCCGGTTGTCCTTGCCGCATGACACCATCAAGTCGTTGTCCTGCTGGCACCACGACATGCCCAGCACTCCTCGCTCGTGGATCTGATATGTCTTGGCGGGTGCCGTGGCATAACGAAGATCCCACAACTGCACGACCGGCGCCTGGTCGTCCTCGGAGGCCAGCCAGACCTGTGTCGCCGCCTCCGGATGCCACTCGATGGCGTGCCACCGCACACGCGACTGCGAGTCCGAGAGCTTAATGATCTGCTGGCTCTTCCGCAGATCCCAGATCACGCAGCGAGTGCTAAAGACGGAGGCCAGGATGTGCTGCACCTGTCGGTTCCATGCCACATTCTTGACGTCTTCCAGCGGCTGCGTCTTGGCGCCGGGATTCATGTGGGTGGCCGGGTTGTTGAGGTCCCAAATGTAGATCTCCGACTCGGAGGCACAAGAGGCAAGCAGGTTTGTCTGGAAGGGATTGAAGTCCAGCCCGCTGACAGCGCCCGTATGCTTGTCCTGTCTGGCCACCAGCGGCTCCTCATTGCCGGCGAGCAACTTACCGGCCGAGTATATGTTGATTTGCCCCGCCTCGCAGCCACCGACGATCAAGCCACTGGGATGCGGCCCCACCGGACTCCAGATAAGTTTCTGAAACCTTTTTGGTAACGAAAGCCGGCTTAGAGGGTATATTTTAGAAGAGGAAACTCTCATTAAAAACTAACTTGTATTGGCTGATCACGCTGGCCTTTAGCTCCAGGTCGTAGGTGGCATCGCTGAAGTTGGGCGAGTACACCTCCAGGGTGGAGCTCGCATTGGAATCAAATTGCTGGGCGGCGGTGCCGGCGGCCAGGAGTATCTGCTGTTGCTGCGCCGGTGACCAGGCGATGTTCACCGTCTTCTGCAGTTCCTTGATCTTCATGTTGCAAATGCCGTTCGAGCTGTAAGGCGTAATCAGAGCAATCAAATTAAGCAATTACTTAAATGCTGCCGCTATCGGTGGTGCAACATAAGAATGAAATTGTGTCACATCCAATTGGAGCGCGCCCCGTCATCACTTTTTTCCCATTGGCATCCCCGCTGCATATGTGGCCCAGCTCCGAACACCGGCCTTTATATAAACTTAGTTAAGCTAAATTTCCAACTTACACACAATCGTGAATGGAATTTACACTCGCTTCCGCTGGAAATACACTATTATGGGTTTAATATTAACTGGAAAAATATTTTTAAGAATATACGGCTGGGACGGCCAGTGTGACCGCAAGTGAAGCCTAGTACTTTACCAATCGGGTTGGTAGAATATACTAAAAAAATATCTTTTCAATATATTCGTTATATTCAAAACGGAAATTTATCAAGTTTATTTTTTTAATGAAAAATATCAAATATAAATAAATCGGAAATATTTGATGCCCAGAATATTGAAAATGTATAAATATATGTAAAATATTTTATTGCAAGCATCCGTAAATCCAATCAGATCTGCCACGTCCACTTGCTGATATAATTTTAACAAGTTGACAGCCCCGCACAGGCAGTTGTTGCTCTCGTGCTGATGAAACTTTGCCGCATTGCAAGTGCACGGAATTGAGAGCTCCGTCTGTGCTTATACATACGCACCAAAAAACCCCAAGACAATGTCAAAACGTGTACAACCGGCGTGGCAGGCCCCCAAGGCGGCGGTCCGCCCGAAGCTGAAGCTGTTCAACAGCCTGACGCGGCAGAAGGAGGAGTTCGTGCCACTGGACGGCAACAATGTGACTTGGTATAGCTGCGGTCCCACCGTCTATGACGCCTCCCACATGGGGCATGCTAGGTGAGCCGCCACATCAGCATTGTGAGCTTCATATCTTATCTCACGCGAAAACACTTCCGGGCTTCCGTAAACCTTCCACAGATCTTACATCTCCTTTGACATTCTGCGACGCATTCTGGCCAACTATTTTGGCTACCACATCCACTATGTGATGAACATCACGGACATCGATGACAAGATCATTAAGCGGGCGCGGCAGAACCATCTTTTCGAGGAGTATGCCACCAGCGCAGGAAAACTGCCGCTGGATCAACTCCTGGGTCAGCAGAAGGAGGTCCTTCTGCGTTTCCAGGCCACTTGCGCCAAGAACACAGATCCCGACAAGAAGGTAATGCTGGACAAGACCCTGCAGCGGATGAACGACGCCGTGGATGCTCTCACCAAGGCCGTAAGCAAGGGAGAGGAGAAAGAGGTCGCCGAGAAGCGGCAGCATTACCTCAACGAGGCCAAGGATCCCATCTCCGAGTGGCTAGATTCGCAAAAGGGAGCCGAGATCAATGATAATGCGGTGTTCGAGGGTCTGCCCAGGTATTGGGAAGACCAGTTCCACAACGACATGAAATCGCTAAACGTGAGTCATCATCGATGATCGCAGCCACCATTAGAGAATGAGTCAGTCTTGTTATGTTGCAGATCCTACCACCTGATGTCTTGACCCGCGTCTCGGAGTACGTGCCCCAGATCGTTGCATTCATCCAGAAGATCATTGACAACGGCTTGGCCTATGCGGCCAACAGCTCGGTTTACTTCGATGTGAACGGCTTTGACAGGCGGGAGAAGCATCATTATGCCAAGCTGGTGCCGGAGGCGTACGGTGACACCAAGTCCCTGCAAGAGGGTGAAGGCGATCTCTCCGTGGCCGAGGATCGCCTTTCTGAGAAGCGTTCTTCTAACGATTTTGCACTATGGAAGGCTAGCAAGGCCGGCGAGCCGTGGTGGGACAGTCCCTGGGGCAAGGGACGACCCGGCTGGCACATCGAATGCTCGGCCATGGCCTCGGACATCTTTGGGCCGAACTTCGATATACATACGGGCGGCGTGGACTTGAAGTTTCCCCATCACGACAACGAGCTGGCCCAATCGGAGGCCGCGTTCAACGAGGCCGAGTGGGTCAAGTACTTCCTGCACACGGGACATCTGACCATTGCCGGCTGCAAGATGTCCAAATCGCTGAAGAACTTTGTTACCATCCAGGAGGCGCTCAAAAAGCACTCAGCAACCCAGCTGCGACTAGCCTTTCTGCTGCACTCGTGGAAGGACACTCTGGACTACTCGGAGAACACCATGGAAATGGCCACCCAATACGAGAAGTTCCTCAACGTAAGTCTGGGTAATCCTTAACTAGATTTGGTTTGTAATTTCCAATAAAATTAATCCCTTAGGAGTTCTTCCTGAATGTCAAGGATCTGACACGCCACGTGCTCTCTGAAGAACCACGCCGGCAGTTCGATGCCTGGACTGAAGTGGAGGCTGCCCTGCAGAAGAAATTCGCCAGTTCTCAGGAGCAGGTGCATGCTGCTCTCTGCGGTAGGTTTTCATATCCTTCTCCTTGTCCTACAACTTCATTATTGATCTCTTTACAGACAACATCGACACACGCAGCGCCCTTGATGTCATTCGGGAGCTAGTCTCCGCCTCCAATGTGTATATTCGGGACAACAAGTCGCGTCTGAATAGCCTGCTCTTGCGCAATGTGGCCACTTACATTACGGATCTGCTGCACATCTTCGGCGCCATTGCAGGACCCCGCGGTGGTATTGGCTTCCCCGTAAGCAGCAGCTCAGGTGGACAGGCGGCAGGTGCTGATTTGGAGACCACAGTACTGCCTTATGTCCAAACGTTGGCTGAGTTCCGGAATTTAGTGCGAGAACAGGCCAAGGCCCTGAAGGCCTTCGACATTCTGAAGCTGTGCGACGATCTGCGCGACAATGTCCTGCCGAATTTGGGTGTGCGACTAGAGGACAAGGATGGCGGACAGTTTGCAGTGAAGTTGGTTGACCGAGAATCGCTGCTGCGAGAGCGGGAAGCCAAGCTGGCTGCCGAAGCGGAGAAGGCGGCTGAAAAGGAGCGGAAGAAACAGGCGGCAGCAGAGGCAGCGGCCGCCAAGGAGGCCCAGCGTCGCGTCAATCCCAAGGAGATGTTCCTCGGCGAAACGGAAAAGTACTCGGCATTTGATGAAAATGTGAGTTTATTTAATTTTTTATACTGATAGACTTGCTTAATTGTTTTTTAATATTATTTTAAGGGCCTTCCTACTCTCGACAAAGAGGGCAAGGAAGTGAGCAAAGGACAAATCAAGAAACTGCAGAAGCTTCAGCAACAACAGGAGCAGCGTTACAAAGAGTATTTGGCGACCGTGAAAGAGGCCGCCTAGAACCTAAGATCAGAGCAGCAGACATGGCATGATATTAGCTTAGCATTTAAACCATCATAAAACCTTAAAGCAAAACTAAACAATTTATAATCTAGTTTAATGCAAGAGATTTCAGTTCCCAGCTTAAAGTCAAGTAATAAAACACTGTTTTGTATAATTTAAAATGCATTTATATTTCTACACAGACTGGTTTAAATTGTTTGGAAACTATGGTCGATTTTCCAATTTCAAATAATATTTAAAACTATCTTTTAGCAGCCAGTAAATATAGAACACGAATTATTCTACAACTAAAACATACAAATTAGTAATAATCTTGCTATTTGATTTTATAACATATATACAAAGTGGCGAAACAATAGTCGGTAGCCGCTTACAATGATTCATCTCTTAACGCAAAGGAGATCCAGATATGGCGACTCATTTGGTAAATAACTAATAAGTTATTAAGTCAATAATAGTGGCCTCTGTTAGCCCTAAGATACACATGTAAAGGAGTTGAGCGCACACAAGTCTTTGGTATAATCTCCTTCAGTGTCCCTGGAATGTTGACATCCCCCATATATCCTTTACAGGCTACCAATATCGTTGTACCGCTTCAACTTGTCCGGGAAATTGTCGCGGAACAGAACGGGATCCGCTCTAAACTCCACCGTGCGCAGCGGCATGCGGCCGTAGATCTTGGAGAAGCGATCAATGCAGGTCGATCGCTCACGCATGTGATTTAGATCTGCCGACAGCATCTCCGTATTGGTACACTCCGGACACTTGAACTTCTTGCGGGGAGTGACCTTAATGGGAGGATTGTTGGTGATATTGGCCACCAGGAAGTTCATGGCAATATCCTCGCAGTTCATGTGCTCGTCCACCCAGTCCTTGATGTCGCCGGGCATGGCATGTGTGTACATGTGGCTCCAGTACTTGTGATGGAAGGCGGCTCCAGTTAAGACCATGGATATCTGGTTAGTCCATTCGGATTCGTAGTGCCAACGCATGGTGACATTATCCCAGACATGAATGCGACTGGGAAAGCCGACAATGTGGTCGGGAAACTCTCGCCAAACCTCGTAACTAAAAAACATAATTGGTTAGCTGTGAAATTTCAATCTTTTTAAGCTGTTAAAGTACCCGAAATCGAGTTCATCTGTGGTTAGCATGATGATGTCATCGTCTATGGTTAAGATGGCTTCCGTTTCGATTTCCGGATAGGGATAGAATCGATTCGACAACTTGTTCTCCTTAGTTTGACGTATCTTTAAAGGCTTGGAGATGGAGGGAAATGTGGACACTGTGAAAAAGGAAAGAGACATGACATTATAAAAAAATGATCCTGCTTAACTTTGAGAACTTACAGTGCGGCGGTGACTTCTTCTGGTTGTTCCATATGACCAAGATGCTTTGCAGCGAAGGAACTACGGCAAGCTTTTGAATCAGCAAGAACAGACTCTCCACTCGATCGTAGGTTAAGATGACGGCAGTAAATCCGTGGGATTTTGGCGCCAAAGAAGGCAGAAAGAGTGGATTAAAGGTGGAGCGGGCATTCGTGTCGATTGCGTTCCACTGGCGACTGCTGCGGGCACGTAGCGGAAAGATGCGACTCTCGAGCACTTCCAGGGCCGTCAGCGTCACAGTTTTTAGATCCTTGAAGTACTTGGCGTACAGCCACTGGACTTGTTTCTGCATCTCCACGATTTTGACATTGGAAATCGCCTTCAGCTTCTGCATCACGGAATGCAGCTCGGACTCGCGAAAGCGCACAGAGGCCAGCGACCAATCGATCACATCCTCGAAGGGCAGCACATAGTTGTCCACGGCAATAACAGGAACGCAGCCCTGGGACATAATCTCCACTAGGTCAGGCTGGCCCATGCGAAGGCTCTTGCCCAGGAGGCAGAACTTACCGCGCGACAGGAGGCGTGGGTACTCAAGAGATTTGTGGTGCTGCGAGATTGGGCAGCGCAACGACAGATCCATGCTCTCACATGCTCCCAAAATCAGCATTTCTTCGCTGTGGGCCGATGAGAGCTCCCGCAGGCCACGCAGGAAGCGAGGAAGGAGGTTCAGTTGTGCCGCCACCAAAAGGAACTTCCTCTGGGCCGTGGCATGGGCATGTTGATGAACCAGGCGCGGGCTCCACACAGGAATGGAGACGTCAAAGCCTGGCCGATACGACCAGGAGTCGAACCCGCCGCCAAAGATAATGGCATTGTCCGTGTTCACATCCAGCACGGTGTTATAAGTCGGTGCTTCACCAGGCAGCATGTTGAAGATTATGTGGTTGGCGCCGCGATCCCAAAAATCCAGAGAAGCCAATGCGGCGCCCGCCAAGTGCTTGTCGAAGACATTCTGGTTGAGCAGGTCCAGGCTGGGCAGGAAGAGGCAGGCCTCGTTGGGGTTCGAGGTGTAATATCGACTCTTTAGCACGGCCTCTAAGATCTGGAAGTACTCGCTGGATAAGGTGGCTGCCACCTTGTCAGTCCGCTCGTCCACAAACTCTTGCAGCGGATAAATGTAGACCTTGAGTCGGTCATGCTCGCACTTGTAGATGTTCAGGCAGTCCCAGAAAGTGCAATTCACGTTCCGTGCCCGCTGCTCGGCCTCAGGGTTCAGTCCCACCTCCTGGATGTGCTCCAGGTCCAGGATAAGCGTGTGGGTATCCCTTTTTCCATGAAAAAATCCGTCCCGCGGGCTGTTGTTGGAGAGATCCCAGAGGAGGAACCCCGCGCACAGAGCCACAATCACCAGAAGACCATAGGTCAGAAAGTTCAGGATCTGCTCCTTTTGGCTCGAGTGCGATATACTTCGTGACTGAGTCACAAAACTCAGCAGATACTTTAATTGGTTCATTTTAACTGCGATTTTTACATTTTGTTTTCACAAAACAGTGTGACCCCACTATAGGCGAGCGGAAATCTGCAGCAACTTTCAAGATCCAGTGTTGGAAAATGTGTATTGGTGAGTTTTAAAATAAGATTAATTTCTATTATTAGGTTATAAATTATACTATATTTTTCTGTTTGTATTGCTATTGATCAAATTTTTATTAAGATTTGAGATTCAAAGCAAGAACAAACATAGGTTACATAAGCCTGAGAACTATTAATGTGATTTTTTTTTTTAATTTTGGGAAGAAGTTTGTATTCACAAAATCAATCGGCATCAAAATATGTAAATAGCTGAGAACTACTTCTTTTTTAAGGTAACGTTATGCTTCGTGGCCTGGATATCGCAATTGGGAAGATGTTCCTTTAACTTTGCAGCAACTCCCGTCATATTATCGACAAACATCATGTCGAAAATGATGAGTTGCCGCAGGTTCTTCAGCTGTGCAATCACTTCCAGGCCGTAATCTGTGATGTTATAACATCCGGACACTTGCAATCGCACCAAGGAGCTGCTGATGTGGTTCAATCCCTCCAGGCCGTCGTTCTCCAGATGCTTGCAGTTGTGAAAGATGACGGTGTCGATGCAACTGCAATTTTTAAGATGCTCCAATCCGATTTTCATGATGGAGGCATTAGAGGCGTCTACCACCTTGAGTTCAAACGGACTGTTCTCTCCCGGCAGTGAGTTGTAGTCCTTCCACAATCTGCTGGGACTACCCACGAAGCGGACTCCACCTCCGTTCTTTATGATCCATTCTGCACACAGTCGGTTAGGGCCCACCTTGGCCAACCGCTCGGCGTCTACTTGGTTAAAGGCGATGGCCACATAGCCCCAAATACCACGATCTTTCGGTTTGGGCTGAAGCAGTGGCGGCTCCTTTGATAGTGGGTGTTTTAGCTGTCCTCTCGTACTTATCCTGGGGAGCAACCTACACAATAACGACATTTCAGCGGCGGACCGAACAGCTGTGTCCGTCGAGTGTTGTCCAACACTCTTTAAGGGCCGGCCAGCTTGTCAATTTTAAACAATTTTAACACTTTCTGACACAGAAATCCATTTTGATCTCCCATTATTGGCAGATGACTTATTTCACATTCTGTAATTTGTTAAGTTAAGCTTTAAAAAACGAAGTTCAAGGGAAAACAACATCGATGTATCGCCTTTTATTTTCAATACATCGATAGTTACATCGATAGTTACATCGAAAGTAAGACCGATTTTTCTACAGCTCTAGTAGAGGTGCCATCTGTTAAAAATTTGGTAAAAAATGAAATTAATTATTAATACAAATCAACATTAAATAACAACTTATGCACACTTAGAAAGAGATCTAAACTCTGCCTTTTTGGACTTTGTGGGACCAAAATTGAAGCTCGCGCGCAATTTCAAAACAGTGTGTCCAGATCAGGCGTTTCCGCTGTGGAAGACGGGATTTTTTAGGAGCAAATTTGGAGTTTTCGTGATTTTTTAGGGGAAAGCCAAAGTGTATCTGGCCAGTTTACAAAATTTACTTAACGAAGGCGGTCGTGTCGCCGGTTACTTTGTGAATTTCGAGAAAATAATTTGTTGCGCGCATCCAAAATCCCAAGTTATTGTCTACAATAGATGTATTTTTAGCTACCATCACAATTTTGTGGCCTTCTAAAGCTTTTTGCAAAGGATTATTACGATTTTTTTACTCCCGAAGAGTTGGCAACAATGGCAGCAGGTTGGCCGTACGCGTTGTTGCTTTTATCAATTAATTGAAAACAAGAACGGAATAACTATCTGTAGTAAATGAGATCGAAGCGTGCAACAGCGACAAGCAGTCAAATCGAATCGATTTCAGTGAACCTGTGGCAATTACCGCACGGAAATCACAAATGTTCTAAACGCGAGTGTGTGTGTGTGAGAGCATAAAATCTCGGCAATAACAAAAAAAAACATACATATGCTGCGGTTGCGATTAAAACTCCAGCTAGCTATTGTTTTACGCTCTCGATAAGTAACCGAATTGAGGGTTTAGAACAAAACTGACCACGGGGCGGCAAACAAAATAGCAACAAATACAGTAAATCTCGTATCGTATTGGATCTATCGTTACGTGCACTGCTCTCTTGTTGTCAATGAAGGCGTCCGCGTGTGTGTGTGCTAGCGTGTGTGCATGTGTGTGAGCTTGCCGCCACCGCAATTGAAGAAAAACACACCAATACCGAAGCGGCAAATAAAAATAAGCTGTGCTCGTGTGCGTGCCGTGTGCCGTATCGGTGTGTTTTCGAGCCAGTGACGTCGACGTCGAATCGAACGTGTTAAAGTGACGAATAAACAAGCGAGCAAGGGAAGGCAGGGGAAGGAGCAGCAGAAGGAGGGAAATCATCGCATCGGAAGAGATAGACAAACAGAACAACACACAGGCGGAACTCACGGCGAACAGAATCAGACAGCCAAACATTTGTACATTTCCTTCGCACATTTATATGCATATGTATACACGACGACGTACGTAATAGTTTTGCCGCCGCAGACATTAAGGCTCTGTGCTCAGTCGCTCTGTCCCGCTCTCGCTCTCTTGTTTACACGAACGCCCCCGCCACCGCCCTTATCCGCTGCTGATTGGCCTTTGGAATAGGTGAGTAAATGCCGCATTCCGTTCGCTGCCTGCCTAATTAAGTTAAAAATTGACTTTTGCCAAATTGCTGAGTCCCGTTCAACTCCCCCTCGCTTCGTTTGCGGGTTACCTTTTGCTGCGCGTTCTGTTTCTATTGATACAGTGGAGCCTGTGCCACTAGGATTCAATTCTAGTTCCTTTCTTTTAAAACGTAAATAATAAATATATTTTAAAAGAAAGCATGATACCTTTTCATTAGCTTTAACAGTTGATATTTTCTAAATTACAATTACAAATCAAGTTGAAAACCTAAAAATACCTTCATTTGGAGTTTGTGTACAGAATTCCGACTGTATTTCTGTTTTCTATTCTCCTCTATAACTCCGGAGGCACCCAGCGGGGCCTATATATGTATGTATGTGTGTGTACATATGTATGCAAAAGATGAATGATATACAGGCCCGGCCATGTTAGATGATAAATGGCGCGCTATATTAAATGATTTATCTCTCTCTCTCTATATGGCTCCCCTCGAGTTCATTGTGCCTCCCAGATCTGAAGATCTTTAGATCTCCTGACCGAGGGCTAATCTGTAATATCTCGCGCACAGATTTGTGGCGTAGATTTGAGTTGAGTTCAGTTGAGGTAAATTGCTGGCAGCACACAGCACACGCGCCTTACAGCAGCGCCTACAAAGGGAGACACAACAAAAGAACTCTGACCATTTAGGACTGGAAATGGGCAACTAAATTCATCAATCAATTTAAATGCCCTAAAGGTAGTTTTAAGGGCATCAAGAATCGAGTTGGAAAGTCATAAAAAGATTGCACCCGAAACTAATTTCTCGATAACTACCCTGGGGTTTTATTAAATAATACTTTAAAATACTTTAGAAGTGTTCAAATTAATACAATTTTACTACCTAAAATCGTTGCTGTTTTGAAATATTTAACTTTGCTTAAAGGCTTATGGAATCACCCTTTAAATATGGTAATGATTAACCTTAAAAGATTTCTTTGTATTTTTGCATCTGGCTTTTCCCTTCAATTAAATAAAAACCCGCCCACAAGTTTTTAGAGATTCCACTAATACCACAATCTTCCGGATATCCCCTTATATTATATTGTTTTGTAGCTTTTTATCCATTCACCAGCTATTCCCATGCTGAGTCAACTAACTGACATTTCCTCAATACATAGAACAGTTTGTCGTTAGTCGTTTGATTTTTATATACCCAGTACCCATGGGGTACAAGGGTGTTTTAGCTTTGTCCCAACCGAGAATGTCCGAGCATCTCTGACCCTATAAAGAATATATTGATCAGCATTAGATTTAGCCATGACCACCTGTCCGTATAAAGCAACATATCCCAGAGACTATAAGAGCTAGAGCTACTAAATTTGTCAAAGTCATTTAGCTATGTAAATGTGCCTTTTAAGTTCCCTCACAATCATATGGGTATTGAGTATCTCACAGTCGTCCATACTCGACTGAAGCTTTCTTACTTGTTAATGTAAGTCGCTTGAAATAATCGCGGGATTGTAATCGCTTTCATTGGTTCTAATAACTTTTCAACAGCAGCAGCCATTTCTAAAAAATGTTTTTGCACTCTTTTATTGTTTTTGTGCCAGTTATTCCTCTCCCAGTTGTTGCTGCTATCGAATTGTTGGCATTTTTTTTTTTCAGTTTCTGCCTTTTCTGTTTTCTAATTAGTTATAATTACACTTAATGCAATTTAGTTATGAGGTTCTGTTTCTGTGCTCACATTCGTGAGCTCCTCAGCGTCAACGTCAGCCTCAGCTTCAGCTCGTTGTTCGTGCCGTTTCCATTTTTTCCATTTTTGCATTTATACATTTTAACATTGATGGGGGATTTTATGATTAGTGCAACTAGTTCGTGTGCTGCCTGCATTTGACCGGTCTTTCTGTTACAAGGGCCGTCGAAAATCTAGAGGAGGAGGAGTAGTAGTACCAGTCCCCGGGGGTAGGACGCGATTGGGCACACACCGAGCCACACAAAGCCCCATCGGACACCAGGCGTTGATGCAATTTG
Source organism: Drosophila parvula (assembly GCA_018904695.1). Classification (NCBI taxonomy): domain Eukaryota; kingdom Metazoa; phylum Arthropoda; class Insecta; order Diptera; family Drosophilidae; genus Drosophila; species Drosophila parvula. Next base: position 44,918 of record JAEIIG010034141.1, read on the forward strand.
TAGCTGTAAGATTCGACTTGGCCCGATAAGTGAGCCGGCAGCTGGAATTTCCCTCCTTCCCATCTCACTGGGTTTAGGTTCCATGCCCCCAATGCCCCGAGAGAGTCGGCCAAATCGAGATAATGTGGTCATATTGCTTTTCTCTAATATTTTAAGTATCTTTCGATTAGCTTGGCATGCTTTTTCGGTTAGATATTTATTGAAAAGAATCTGGAATGTATATTTATCTGCATCTCATTGAGTTTAGTCCTTAGATAAAGCTAAGGCAAGACATACTCGTATTCTGTATGATTTGAGGTAAACTTGTTGGATTTTTCGAAGAATTTCAAGCTATATCTTGGATGTTCTACAACTAATAAAGCTAGCAATAAGCCTCAGAATGAAATTAAAGTTTTCATTAAGTTTTTCCAAAGTGTTTTATGAAAACCCATTAAGACTAAGCACCAGAAAGAAGGCAAAATGGATGCGGAGCTTAGAGCTTATGTACCTGACCATAATATATATTATAAGGAGCTCCGCTCCGGCCAAGACCGAGGTGTGAATTCTAGTTAAATTCAGTATCACCTCCGCATCATATGCATATGAGCTGCAATTTCAGCCGTAGATTATATCAGGTGGTCTCATAAATAAATGCATTTAATGCTCCGCTGGTTCGGCTAGATGGGGATGGGCTTGGTTCGGATGGGTTGGTGTTGGTGTTGGTCTTGGCCCTGGGGAACTGGGAACTGCAATTGCCGCAGATGGCGAACCGAACCGAACCGACTTGACCATGGCATGTCGCTTGTCTCACGAAAGCATCTCCCAATCCCAATGATGGAGTCGGCAAAAGCTGAGGAAGCTCCGACTCCGACTTCAGCTACGGCTCCTCATCATTAGCAATTTGAAATGCACTGGAAGTGTTCAAGAAGAGCAAGAGAGATCGGGGAAGAGATGCCGGGGCTGCGAGTGTATCCAATTATTTCAGCATTTTATGGCGTAAATTTCCTTAAACCCAAACCATTTTTCAACTGAAACGAATCGCGAGAAGAGCTGAAAGAAACCCAGGGAAGAATAACGTATGCAGGTTCCCCCGGTCCCAGTCCCAGTCTCCATAAGGAGCAAAGCTCCACGGCAGCTACAAATCTTAAAAAGGCATCAAGATTATTGCACAGAAAAATTCTTTTCTTCACACCTCGGCCAGACAGGCCATCGTCGTCGTCGTCTTCGCTCCTCAAAGGTCTGCCTTGAAAAAAAAATAAGAAGAAAATAAACCGAAAAAAATGGACAAAATAAGAAACTCAAAGAATTAAATGCGACTTCAAAGAAAGGTAAAGCAACAACAACAACAACAACGAGAAGCGAGCGGAGCACGGACAAGAAATATGGTCAAAACGAAGCTACGACGAGGGCCAACACCACCAACAATGGACATCATGTGCAACAACAATAAAAACCAATTTAAGCCGACGACCAAGCGAGCGACTTGAAGTGTGTGGCAGGAGTGTGGGGCATACACCATAAGATGCACAGCGACAAAATATTATATCATTAGGGGAATCTAGACTCCAAAAGATATTATATTATATACGAGACATTATTATTGAAGGCTTTTAGTTAACTGAAATTCTTTTTCTCCTAAATTAGAAAGGGAATTGGGGGTTTAAATTTTGAATTTGTAGTTATGAGATGCTATTCCAAGCTTTTAACTTGTTATATTCAATCATTACCTCCTTAATATTATTGGGTTATTTTCCCCTGTGTACATATGGTGTGGAGTGCAGAGGATTCCTCGTGGGCTTACCTTCTTGTCGGCTTTCGTTTAACTGACGTCCCCGAACACCACAAAGGCAACAGCCACAGCCACAGCCAAGCGATGGCAACAACGCATACACACAATCAGTTTCAGAAATCAGATTCGGTTCGAAGTTGAATAGTTTCGCTGCTCGGAATTATGTGTGCACGTATGTATATATGTATGTCCGTATGCGGAGTATCTTTGTCGCTGCCCCGATCTATTCTATGCTGGAATTATCTTGTTTTTGTGTGTGTGCTACGTGCACAGCTGTAACTTTGGATTAGGGATTCCTTCAAGGGTTTCGTCGGGCCGGACTGTGATCAGTTTCAAGAGAGGAGAGTGGGAAGCAACGAAAAGAAAAAACATGTACCAAACATGTCAATGTCAATTTATTTGAAAAAGGGTTTTTCGGGTATATGCAAATGGATATTATGCTTTTGATTTTTTACGATTGACATTCTTAAGAGATCACCAAGATAAGATCAGTGTAAGATCCTTGATTGGAATAGGTTATATGTATTTCCAGGTCTTTAAATGTTATTATTATTAAACTTCTTGAATACCTGATTTCTAAACTCTTATTGTAACCGGTTTTTATATTACTATATTTATTTCTGATCTAATCCTTTAAAATAATATCCTGCTAGCATTAATCTTTGAGGGGTTGTTATATTTGGTTTTTATGCAACTCATGGGTTTATATTTCTTTTCGGATTATGGAATTCTTAGCCTCTTTGTGATGCATTTTTAACTTTATTCATTCACCCAAATTTACAATACACCTTCCCTTTACATCTATTCAGATTCTGTAAATGGTTGCAGCCATAATTCTTGTTAAAATGTCATTTTCTAATTACAATGGTAGGGTATTCCGGGGCAGTCATTGATGTGTTATCCTATTATTAACTATCCCAAGCACTTTTCACCTTCACTGCGCTCACACACACAGCCTGCTAATTTCCAAAGTGGCAAAAACATCTACAAAAGGGCAACAAAATCCGCTTGAGAGAGAATTGAGGAAAAAACCCGAAACGAATCCCAATCAAAAGGCCTTCCCTGTAAGAAACAGATGCTTCCTTCTAACACGCACACAGTCGTACAATATATATATGTATATATACACCGATATATGTACATACATATATTTGACCGATCATATCCAGTAACAATGCAAGTGAAATCCCAGAATCTCTTCCTCTTTGTGCCCGGTTGTGCAGGGGCTGCCGCTCCGTCTTTGGAAAACGAGGCACAATCCAGTTTTGTGTTGTTTTTCTGCCATGCTATGGCTCTGCTCCCTGCAGATCTCCAGTTGATTTCTTTTTGGCTTTTCGGTTCCTGGAGTTTTTCAGAATTTCGTGCTGTGCCCCGTCCCGGCCGCTTTTGTTGTTGCTGCTGCTGCCGATGCCGCTGCCGCTTCTTGCCGCTCTTGTGTTTTTATTTTTTCTTCACACCTTCGAGAAGGCAGCCAAACTGAAATTTCAACGTTGACTGGAAATCCAATTCAATTCCCAATGGCGGTCGCACTGCAGGAGAGTGTGGGAGCGGCAGAGGAGGACGCGGCGGGCCTTATCCTCCACCTCCTCTTCCTCTACCCACAGCCGGTTTTTGGTGTTGGTGTCGCGCTCGGTTTTCTCACTTGGCCCGATCCCAAGCTGTAGCTGTAGCTGAAGCTGATGCTGAGACCGAAGCTGTGCCTGGCTCATTGTATTTCTTAGGCCGCGTTCTGGGACTTCAGCGACGACTGACAGCTCCAAAGCCCTGCGTTCTTTATTATTTTGCCTTTTCAATCTCTTTTTTTTTACGTGCCATGGCAGACTCGAGCGGAGAACTGCATATTTGGAAAGATGTACGCGATCGGGAGATTAATGTTAGGGTAACATTAACTTACAGGTTTAAACAGGGGAAATTTTAAAATTCTATTAAAACCATCTGGATTTCTGCGACCTATGACCAAAAATAAGCTTTTGTGCCAAATTTTCCAAATTGAAATATAAAGCTATACCATGTTTCATATCTATATTACCTTTTTTAAGAAGCGTGGCATTGTAACTAACTTTCAATTCAGTTTATGTCCATTTAAGGTTCCCAAGTCCGAATTTAGCAGCAAACTCTTATAAAACAACTGCAAATATTCAGGTTGGGGGATCAGTCAGCTAAATTAGTACTGATGATTATTAGTTTAGTGTTTTTTTCAGAGAAATACTTAATATCTTACATCTTAAATAAATATATATTTTATATAATATAATATAAAAAGGTTATGTAAGAAAATATCTTATAACTCAAGCTTAAAGTATCTGAAAGTCGGTTAACTTATCGTTGTTTTAGTTTTGTTTTGTGTGTAAGTCTTATTTTTAAGGATCGGTTTATTTCAGTGTTGTTTTCTCTTCTTTTCGTTAAGATCCCTTGACAGTCGACTGAATGTGCGCATTTTTCCTTCTTTCTCGCCTCGCTTATATATATTCGTATATTTTTTTTCTGTTCGTTCTGCTCCTCGAATACAATTTGACATGCTTGGGATTTCCATGAGAGCACAAAAAATCGGAAATTATTGCCGCTGGAGATTAATTTTGAATGCGGCGGCGGTGCTTGAGCTGCGCTCCTCCTGCGGCTTTCTGCTTTTATCTGATACCCAGCAAGATACTCAGATACTTGAATATACGAGCAGCTTAAGTCAGGGGATTACATGTTGCCGTTTTGGTTCAAGGTGAGAGATCGGGCTTTGGGCTTGAGAGTGTGCCGCCATCGTGACACTATCTGGACTACGTGTACTTGGCTAGTCCAGCGAGGCCTCACAGTTTGACAAACAATAATAACGAACAAAACTGTAGTATCAGCAGGGGTGAGTTTGTTTATCATCATTTCCCTGATAACCGAACATTTCGGAAGCCCCCGTCTGACTGCGGTGGGTAAAATTGTGCAAGTCCGTCACTCCCCGGTCTCAGGTGTGATATCACTCCGGTGAGCACATCGTAAAGGCTTTTCTGGGAAATCAGTCGCAGCCGCAGGATAAGATTGTGGGGAATTAATGATGGCAAATAGCGGAAAAATACTAAATATTTGGTTGCACAAATTATTTATTATATAAAGCTTAGGTGTAGAAATTATGGATCAATAATGGAGCAGACAGGATCTAAGGATTACCAACTCCTTAAAAGCTTAAAGTTTAAATGGAAGCAACAGTCTTTATATTTATTTCTTGGCTTTATTAGTTTCCATATTATGAATGTTCTTTGATAAGGAAGTATGATTTATTCTTGCCACGTCTTAAGATTATGAATAATCTAGGAGAGGAAGCCAAATATTGATTACGCTCATCAGAATTTATCAGCGTAATCATCTAGTATTCTTTTAACAAAAATATATTTTAGGTAAGAACACATTTGTTCAGATAGATGTTGAAATCAATCCAAAAACACTCCTACTATTATGGGAAAATATCACATAGAAAGCTCTAAATGCGTTCTTATTCATTTTCTAGAATCTATATCACATGTATCAAGGTTAGTGGGCTTGCGACGAATAATTCATTCACCTGACTGGCCACCACACCCCAAATATAATAGATATGGGGTCTAGGATATGGTATTTGGCATATGATATCACACGCTACGTTGTTCTTATCACTAACCGAGAGCGACAACAACAATGGGAACAAAAAAAAAAAAGCATAAACATTTGTGTTGCGCTTTATTTATTCTTTATTTATGTGCCTTAGACCAATCAAGCAAAACGGTTTATCATTGAAGCGATAAAAAAGACGTTAATTTATTATATATATGTACACATACACACGCTGACAAGTGTACAAACATCTATATGGAGAAACCGGCTGGAGCAAAGGAAAATAATAATAATAATAATAATACCAATAAATGTTTGCTAATTGCGCCAAATTGAACTTGAAAATGTGAAATGAGGGAAGGGGCAACACTGTTCGATTGAGTTCTTTGTCCAATCAGTCTGTCTCTTTCTGCCTCAATAAAAAGTTATTAGCCAGGGAATACGCGGTGGAAAGTACAGTAAAGCTGGGACTAGCTAGAACAGGCATTATAAGCTACAAATTGAATGTTGAATGAAGAAAAAAGACAAATTAAATTTAATCTACGTGGTAATTTCAAACATAGATAGGAGTGGAGTTTTATTAGTTTCCTTTCAATGTAAGCTTAAAAGGAATCTAATAATCGATAGGTACCAGTCAGTGTGTGCACACCTTTATATATTTTCCTAATATTATATTATCGAAATACTAAACAATTCATATCCAACAGTTAATTGAAAACATAGCGCATTTGATAAATATTTAATAATTTAATAATAATTCAAATAAATAATAAATCACATAAAGAAAGTCAAGTTTTAGGTATTTCTCTACCAAAATAACGTAAAATGAAAGCACCTTTTATTCATATTTATTCTTGTAAAAAATCGTAATAGCTTGACAATATTTAATTAAAATATAATTACAATCCACCACACAGAATTACAAGTACCCAAGTACCCAAATGCCACTTAAATTCGCTCGAATTATTCAGAAATTACCACTAATTTGTTGGAACTATAGGAGTCGGGCCTGTAAGTGAACAAAAGTCTGCAATTATAAACTCTGTATACTTTTAGTTGTTTAATTAGTGTGGGGCCCGGGCTGAGAGGCTGAATAATACGAGTGCGTCTCGCGTATCTAGAGTGGAAAATTAATGGCAACAAAATTAAATTTATTTTTGCAAAGAAATAAAACGAAAAAAAAAAAACAGCGACAGGCAGCAGCAGCAGCGGGAGAGCGGAGGCAGAAACAAGAGCAACAAAAACAACGGATTGCCAGACAGCCTGGCAATTTTGTTTCTTATTGGATTTTATTCGAGCGCACACGCGCGCACAACCAAGTATGTGTGTATGTGTGCGAAATTTATGTTGCTATTTGCGTTGCGGCGACTGCGCTGCCTCTTATCATGAGTTGTTCTCGCGCCCGTTCTTGTTGTTGTTTCTAGTTCTCTGCCGCTGCTGCCGCTGCTGCTGCTGCTGGCACGTTACCTAATTAGTTGCCGCAGACAGCGCGACGTTTTTACCTTTTACGTTGTTATTGCCCACACACACACACACTCACTCAGAGAAACGTGGCTTTGCGGTCGCTTTGACGTAACACATTACGACAATTGCCAGCAACGTCGACAGCGACGCCGACTGCACGCGATTTCCGTTCTCTGCCCACGCACCGCGTTTGGCCTGCTCCCTCTGCCGCTGCCGCTGCACACATCACCACAGCAACTGCGACTGCAGCAGCAGCAAAGGCAGAAAACTTGGCAGAAAAGATACCTAGATACCAAGCAGTAACCACTGCGAATAAACACGCGACAAAGCGCAGCTTCAAACGTTTTGTATTCCTTATGGCTTGGGCTTTGGCTTTGGCTTTTGCATCGCCACTTGGCTTTTGTCTTACGGCTAAAAAGCCACACTAACCACAGTGGAGTCTAAAAACGAATACTTACAAGCAACAAACCATGATTTGGTTTGACTCTAAAAAGTTTATTTTTCATATATAATTTCAATAATTTGAACCATGAAAGTTTATCGGGAAAGCCACAGAAATTTTAAGAGGTTTGACAAAACATACAAAATGTTGCAAAAAAGAAGAAAGGCTATTTTTTAGCTATCAAAATTGATGTTTTGTAAGGAGTTACACTTTTTGCTTATTTCTTTGGCAATAATTAGGAATACATACGAGTATATCAATTTTAAAATTGAACATGAGTAAATCTTGAAAATAAAATAAAGTTCTAAAGGCTGGAATTCAAATGTATATACTTATATATATATTCTTATATACTTATAAACTTATATACTAAACACTCGAATAAGAATATTAATATTTAAATCTAATTCAAAAACAGTAACTGAGATGCTTTATTTATAATAAATATAAATTGAGTTCCACGGTGGGCACGGGTTTTGGCAGCATCGCATCGCTTGGATTGCAGCTGCTTGGCGACCCCACCTCACCCCAGACCACCCACTCCCCTTTCAGAGCTTTTCCCTCCTCATTTTCCACCTCTACTCTACCGACCGACCGCCCACTGTCGCCGCTGCTGCCGCCAGAGCTGCTGCTGTGGTTGCTTTTTGCCTTTTGACTCGATTTTTTCTTCGCCAACGGGAGACAGCGAGAAAAAACACTTGAACAACAAAATGCAACAGTCAGCGCTTATTCACAAAAATATTGTGTATAGTAGTATATTTTTATTCGTTTGGCAAAGGTAATAAACAACACAAATAGGGGGAAAAGAAAAAATAAAATCAAAGACAAGACAGAAAAGCCATTTGGGCGAACGAAAACGCTTTCGAACAGACACAAAAACACGAAAGAAAAAACAATGACAGATATGAGGGGGCGACAACAACAATAGCAATAACAACAATAACAAATCGACTTGAAAAGGCAATACAAAATTACCAATTTAAATGTTAAAATCCAAATCGACGGCCGAGCAACGGGGCAAGCCACTAAAAATTAAGTCAAATAAAAATGCAGCCACGGCATTTAGTGAAGTAGAATGCTAAAAAAAAAAAACGAAACGAAAAGGAAAGAAAAATCTATACCATAGATACGATAATTATATAAACAACGAAAACCGATTGCCGATGGCCTCTATCTCTATCTCTCCCCCTTTGTATCTGTATCTCCGTCTCTCTACGCTCTATACTCCCCACATGAAAAATGATCATCAGAAGAAGATACATTCGTACACACGTTGATCATGAATATGTGGGGATATATCTGTCTGTCTGTATAAACATATGTGTGGGGCTGGCACTGGCACTGGCACTGGCTCTGGGGACCATTGTATATATGAATGGGTGTATTATCATATCATCATCGCCAGCGGACAGCCGACAGCCGACAGCGTCGACATTTTGTCGTTTTTTATAAGAAGACAATACCAGCGACCATGCGTTATCTAATAAATTGTGAGGGAGTTGACAACGGACGACGGACGGACCACAAAAAACTGAAAACCTTAAAAATTAAACACGAAACACAAGCTAAGAAATCTGCATTTTGATCGTAAATACTGTTGTTGTCTGTTAGCTGTCCGAAAATGAGTCCAGAGTGAAAGCCCCCCACAAGAGATGTTTTCGGCCGGCGTGGGTTTTTCCCTCGAATCCCCGGGCTTGACTTGACTACCTTTACAGAACCCAGGCTTATCAATATGCGAATTAGCCGATGATTATGCATGCAAATCAATTCAAAATGGTGGCACATCGGTGGACAGAGGAAATTAGCAGCTCTCTGCTGATTGGTGTGTGAAAATTGATCCGCAGATCGGAAGATAGCTTCCCCAGATAATGATTTAATGGCCCGCATCAAGCTTAGGATATGTTCGGCCTTCATCAAAGTGCCCCTGATCGATAGGTGCGAAATTGGTCGTTTTTGTATATCCGTCCAATGATGATCGATAGGCCCTGCAGGCTTAATTCCTCGGCCAGCTTATGCAGATTTAACTTTATAAAAATAATCCAAAGAATTCGTTTCCTTTCAAGAGGGCAAAGGTTAAGTCTTTTCGGGATTAAATGGTAAATAAAACTTTTGATTAATCTTTGAATTTGCATAGATTTAGCACCATCTACCTTTGATAAGTCAAGGTTCCTAACAGTCTACACTTTTCTTCTCAGTAATATTTACTTTCAAGAACCTTTTCCACATTTTGAATGGTCAATTTCCTGTCCTCAAATATTTCAAGTAGCTATACCTCAAAGGTAGGCCTTTCTTCTCAGGGACAGGCCAAATCTTTACCCCAAAATTACATATATGGACAAATGTCAACAAATATGGACATTTCCCTCTGTAGACACCGCAATCGAAGACAGTGCAAACCTATTGATTAGATAATTGCTTCTCGAGGAAAACTATGGAAAGAGTCACTAAATGTAGAGCGGGAAACGTGCGACAGTCTCCAGATACAGATACAGATACAGATACCAGATACGGATAGAGATAGGAACTCCCCTAAGGAATTGGGGCCAAGTCTTGTCGCTTCGACTGCCACTAATCAGAGCCTCTTCACTGCGTCGGACACTTGAGGTTTTCCCGGCCAACTTCGCTCGGTTAACTCGCCTTACTATATATAGACAGGGCACCACAGACATGGAGAAAACTCTTTGAAGAAAATCTAGCTGCTGCTGCTGCTCTTTTTATTTGATTTCATTACGCTTCGGTTCGCTTTTTCCTTTTTTCATTTTATTTTGTTTTTGTGCTGCCTCCGTTTGCGTGTTACTAAATTTGGTTGTCTGGGCATTTCTACGCGTCTCTGCGCGGCCGTGTGTTGTATGTGTGTGCGAGCCAGACCATTTTTAGTAGCCGGTCTATATACGTCCTGTGTGCCATGCCATATTGTATATGCCAAGTCTGCCAAGAGCTGCGGTAATTGCTAAGTATTTTTCTTTAATTCGTTGCTAACCGCTCGCTAGCAGCGCTGCCCTTTTTTGTGGGTGTCTCTGCAGCCTGGGAAAGTGCTCTGCATCCTCCTCCTCCGGCAACTCCAGTTTGTCTCATCCGGGCCAGTAAAAAAATAAAAAGGTGATAGCGAGCGAGCCAGAAAACTGCGACGCAGCATCCAGTTCATTATCTCTCCTTCGCACTGTCACCGGATTAAGCGAAATAATTCGAAATAAAAGCTGCACACGGTGCACAATTCTGAAGCGAGCGAGATGATGATGATGAAGACATTACGTCTGTTTTCTGAACTCTGAAATACGATTGCTTTGGGGCCTCATCGTCGTCGTCACCGTGCTGATGATGTTTTTGCAACCAACAGCAGCAGCAGCAGCAGCAGCACTCGGTTTTGTTTTGTTTGCATTATAAAATCGTTGGCTCTGCGCGTTTTTTTTTCGCACAAAACATCCGGTCGTATTTTAATTTAATGAGTATAAATTCTGTGCTTGGCCAGAGACACCACCACTGGCACTTTCTGCACAATTATTGTTTATTTATAAAGCATGCAAAAAAAATATATGTACATATGTATATACTTTTGCGGTCTTCTCGTGCGGAACGTATCTAAAGCTAACACTAATAATTACGAATATAAATGGGTAATCCTATAAATCAACAGGATTAGAATAATTTCTTGAATTATGTCAAGAACTACGCCATAAAATGTTACTTTCCCAAAAAGATCAAAAGTTCACTGTATTGTATACCTAAAACATTTTTAGAGGTAATTTTAAATGATTTCAAAATCCTGATAATTTCTAAAGCCCCAATAAAATTTTATATTTTTAACCCAAATTCATTGGGAATATTTGGAAATATATGGGATGTTCATATCGATGATTGATTTAAAGCTCTTTAAAAACACATACCTTATCCCAATTGTTGAAGTTACATTTGACGGAAGGCTTCCTTACAATAGAAACAATTTAATTTTAATGCCTGTAAATATAAATTATAAATAACATTTTGGACATTTTATATTTTTTTCGCTCTCCCCCTATAAACTCCCCTTACAAATATTCGCTGATTTTAAATGAATACAAAAATCTAATCGTGCGCATTGTCCTTCTCCTTTCGTTTGCAGCCATCATCATGCAGTCGGTCGTCGTAGCATCGTGCACTGCTGTCGGAAGCTGCTTAACAACACTGGACGACGCCGAGTGACACTCGCAGGAATAACGGCGCGTGCTTTCTTAATGCAAATGCCGATCGCTTCGAAATCAACGAATTTAAAACAAAAAAACCCGGAAAATGCACGTTTCGGACATAAAGGGCGGGCAGCTGAGAGAGCATCAGCAGAACAATGGTGATGATAATAGCAGCAGCAACAGCCGCAGCATGGAAATACTAAGTAATAGCAGCAGCGACGCAGTAACGATCGATGCCAATGGCAGGTTTTTAATGTCATGGCGACGCCGCCGCCGGCGACGATGCAAAAACAACGATAACGAGTGCAATTACAACACTACAACCAATGATTTCAATAAAATCAATAAACTGCTGCTAATTACGTACATGCTGCTGATAACAGCGGCCACAATTTGTCAGAGCGCCGCCCAGTCGCCGTCATCGATTGGCGGCAACGCGGGATCGGGCGGAACAGCCGGTGGAGGAGGATATCCCCTGAGCGCTTTCCTAAAGTCCGGCGGTGCCTCCTACAATCAGCAGCTGCCCCAGCAGCAGCTCTTCGCCATGCTGACCCGTAACGGTGGAGCTGGAGCTGGTTCGGGCTCAAGTGGCGGAGGTGGCAGTCACAGGGGCTTTCCCAATGCCAGACAGCACTTTCTTGCCCTTAGCGAAGACGACTCGGATGCGGACGTGGATGAGGAGGATATGGCTGCTTTGCATTATCCCCTGGTACCCGCCTCGCATACTCCTTCGGGGCCTGCAGCCTCATCCTCTTCAGGATCGCTGGATTCCAACGGTTTCGTGGCCGACGATGGTGGACAATACGAACAGGCGGAAAAGGCTTTGGCCGCAGCTGCAGCAGCGGCGAAGGCGAGTAACAAGCACAACATCGACTGTCCCAAGGACTGCAAGTGTCTGGCCGTCCTCTTCGATTGCGACAAACTGCATCTGGAGCGGGTGCCCGTCTTGCCTGGCTATGTGCAAACTCTGTAAGTAATTCTGGAGGATTACAAATATACAGGGATTTGGGGATTATTACAGTTTTATTACTGAAAAACCAGATTAAGGTCATAACTGTAGAAAACTGCAGACTGTTTTAGCTTAAAAGCACAGATACTTTGGGTACACTTGCCGTTTTCCCTAAGAGAAGAGACTGAGGAAGAACTCTTAAAAAATATGTAGGCTTTTCATTTTTGTCCTTCTTATTAGCTAAAGTCTTAATTATAAATTAGAAGTGACCTTTTAAAATAATTATAAATTATTTAAAATCACTAAAAACTTGTCTATTGATTAAGAAATGAAATAATAAATAGCTATAGATCTCAATTCAATTGAAATGGTCCCCAAAATAATCTATAAAATATTAAACCTCGTATAACTTAAACATATTCTTTGCTTACTACAGATTTTTAATTGTTTTTGCAAGTCCTTTCCTATGCTTCTATACTCCGTATACATATTCTCGTATACATTTATTCCTTAAACCAAATTATTCATATCTGGAATAAGGGTCTCTGAACGGTGGCGTTTGACAAGTACGACGTTATTTCAATCCATAAATTCATTGCCAGAGGGATGAAATAATGGCAAGCAACAACCCCCGCAGATAAGCTGCGAATAAAGAATAAATTGCAGTGCGGCGCACAACCCTCGATTTCGACATTTGCCCTCAATTTTGGCCTTTTATTTATTTTTGTTTTGTTTTGTATTAGAGGGTTGCGATTTTATCGTGGAGCTTTTTAATCAATTTAATGCATGGCAAAATTATGTTGTGTTATCAGTAGCTTGACATCGATAATTGTGGCATAATTATGATGCATTTGTCAAGCCATGAATTTGCTGAATGCAATTAATTGAATTTGATCTATTCGACAGGCATCTGGCGAACAACAAACTGAATGATACAACCGTCCTCGAGATACGCAATCTGTCCAACTTGACTAAGCTGTAAGTGGCCTACGAAGTTATCTTTTGCGAGTACTTTCTTATGGCATCTTCTTCATTTATTGTAGCACCCTGAAACGGAATCTACTTGAAGCTATACCGAAGTTTACAGGCCTTATTGGCCTGAAACACCTGGTTTTGGCCAACAATCACATCAGCATTATCTCCAACGAGGCTCTGGCAGTACTGCCGGCGCTAAGGACCCTGGATCTGTCCAGGAATCAAATTCATAGCATTGAGGCCAACTCATTTCCCAAGACCAACAGTTTGGTTCACTTGTAAGTTGTATAAGGAGGCTGTCCATATATTATGTAATCACCTAGGTAATCATTTTATATGAAAATATATTTTAATATATTATCTCTTGATTATATAGGGGAGGGAGGGTCGTGATTACTTAATATATGGACAAGCCCTAATGTGGTTTCACTCTCTCCATCGAGCGATTTATATTAATTGTCTTGTAATTTTCTTTCACCAGGATATTGAGCTTCAATGAGATAACCAATGTGAATGAGAATTCGTTGGAGGACTTAAAGAATCTCACGGATCTGGAGCTAAATAATAATCGTCTGAGCAGCCTGCCCATGGGTGTCTTTAGAAATTTGAACCGCCTGAAGAAGCTGTGAGTTTATTATTATAATGAAATTCCAAAGTATCAGTTATCATTTCATGAAAGCCTGGCAGGAATGCCACAGAAATCTTCCTGTTTATGTTCTTGCAAGACGTTTTATAGCCTGCTTTTGGGTTCATTTTAAATGGTTTTGGAAACCCTTGAGATTTCAGCGGCATTCCCTACACGGTTCAATTCACAAAAAAACTCGAAAATTAACAATAACATTATATTTTCTTCACTAAATAATATAAAGTTCATGATTTGCTTGAACTAATTCCGAAATCTGCCTATTCCCTCCTCAGGGCTCTCAACTATAACCATCTGGAGATCAATTGGTCCACGTTCCGTGGACTGCTTTCTCTCAAGAACCTTCAGCTGAAGTCAAACAAAATTCGCGGACTGCAGGACGGCGTCTTTCATGTGATGCACAGCATCGAGATCATTGACCTGGCCATGAACCAGATCGGTTCCCTGTCCCGCCAGGGTCTCTTTAATCTGACCAAGCTGCGCCACCTCAATTTGTCGATGAACGCCATATCCCGCATCGAGCTGGATACCTGGGAGTTCACCCAATCGCTGGAGGTGCTCGATCTCTCGCACAACGCCATCAGCGAGTTCAAGCCGCAGCACTTGGATTGCTTGCACCGCTTGAAGACCCTGAATTTGGCACACAATCGACTGCAGTATCTGCAGGAGAACAGCTTCGATTGTGTGAAGAATCTGGAGGAGTTGAATTTGCGACGCAATCGTCTGTCCTGGATCATTGAGGACCAGAGTGCGGCAGCGCCGTTTAAGGCTCTGCGCAAGCTGCGACGCCTCGATCTGCATGGGAACAATCTGAAGCAGATCAGTGGCAAGTCGATGAGTGGCCTTAACAACCTGGAGACGCTCAATCTTGGCTCCAATGCTCTGGCCAGCATTCAGCCCAATGCCTTTGACCACATGCTGCGCCTGAATAAGTTCGTCTTCAAGTCTCTGAACTTCATCTGCGACTGTGATCTGGTGTGGTTCCAGCAGTGGCTGAAGACTCGCTTCCCTCAACAGGCCGAGCATGTGGTTTGTGGCTATCCGGAGCATTTGCTGGACCGCCACCTCAAGACCCTGAGCGGATCGGAGTTGGTGTGCGGTAAGTTTGGCCTGGAATACCTATTTCTGCAGCTATTATATTTATATTTATTCGATCCCTTATCAGTGGACTCCCCCAAACCCAGGCTGGAGCATGAGCCTGACAACATGTTGGCCGTTAATGGGGCCAATATCACGCTAGAGTGCATTGCCAGTTCACCGACCGCTGCCTCCTTGGCCGCTGCCGATGAGCTGAAGATCAAGTGGCGTCACGACAACCAACATGTCCAGGAGCGTCCCTTGTCGCAGCATGATGGCGCCAGCACAGAGACACAAATCCATCATGACCCCAGCACGAATCAAACCTCCATCTATGGCTATCTGCGACTGACGAATGTGAGCTACGAAAGCGCGGGACGCTATCAGTGCGTGGTGTCCAATGCCTTTGGCACCACCTATGCGCAAAAGTTCAAGATATCCATAGGAAGTGAGTACTCCCCTTGGCCTTGCTCTAGATTTGAAAACATTCTCAAACGGATTACCTTCCAGTTCATCCCACCTTCCTGCAAGTGCCCTCCAATCTCACGTTGGACGCCGGTGAAACAGCCAGGCTGGTGTGCTCGGCCAGTGGGGATCCCACGCCAGAGATAGCTCTGCAGAAGTTTGGCGGCAGCGAATTTCCGGCGGCCACCGAGCGACGTTTGCAGGTGATACGCGAGGAGAACGCCTTCCTGATCACCAATGCCAAGCCCAGCGATTCTGGCGTCTACACGTGCACGGCACAGAGCGCGGCCGGCGAGATAAAGGTCAACGCCACCCTGGTGGTGAATGGTAAGCTACCCGGCTCGTATGGCTCACAAAAACTGTTACTAACGCTTTATATTTCCCCTCACCCTTTATATCAACAGACAAACCGCAGCCCAGTATTCCGTTGGTGCACCAGGAGGTGGTTGTGGGTCGCAGCTCTGTGCTTAAGTGCATGAGCGAGACTGTGAATGCCGATCTCCTGCTCGAGGAGCAACTGCATCGGGAATGGTTCAAGGAGAACAAGCCGATACACAACTCGCCCACGACGCCTGACGGCGATCGCTACTATTTCTCTGGCAACAAGGAGCTGCTCGTGATCCTTGATGCCCAGTCCAACGATGCCGGTCATTATCGCTGCGAGATCACCGACAATACGCGCACTTTTACGCTCCAGCTGGAGCTGGTCGTGGTCAAGGAGAATCTCAGCTGGGACGTTCTGCTGATCGGGATCATTGCGCTGACCGTGATCTGCATAGTGGTCGATTGCTGCATCATTTGGTGTACGCTGCGCTACCAGAAGCGCAAGCTTCGCATGAGTCTGGCTACAGAACGGCTGGCGGCACGCACTCAGGCCAGTCTGCATTCGACGCTGGACAAGGATCAGACGCAGCTGACCACGCTGAATCGCACGCAACTAAGGCCGCACCAGTCGCAACTGGTGCTTGACGGCATTCCGCCTCAGCAGGGACAGTTGCGGCCACACAGTCTGGCGGATCTCGACGGTGGCCAGCCGGGAGCACACAGTCGCCTCATTGTAACCACAACGCCGTCGTACGAGCAGCGCTGTTTGGAGCAGGGTCTGCCGCTGAGCTACTTGCAACAGGCGGACCTCGACACCCAGCAGGATCATCTGTCCAGCAAGGACTCGGGCACTGGCTCGGATGCGGCCGTCAAGCGCAGTCTGGAGGACTTTGTGGTGGCCATGCCCAACCACAAGACACACACGGACGATGAGGAGGAGGAGGAGGACAACGATCTGCAATACGCTCCCACAAGGGCTCTCGGCATCTCCGAGTACGACGACATGGAGCTGTACGAGCTGAACCATGCGGCAGCGGAACAGCAGCATTTCCTGCAGAATAACAATCACAACTACGACGGTGGCGGGTTTGATGCGGGTTTGATGGGAGCAGCAGGGACGCCCAAGGTGGTGCTGCCCCGCAAGTGCAGCGCAGGTGCTGCCAGCGGAGGCAACAACTACAGCACCATCCAGCCACAGTCTTCCACCACGGTGGACATCTAAGAAGAAGCTAAAACCAAATGCTTGGGATGAGCATGAGGAGGATTATTATACCAAAAAGCTGGCAGACCCGCCCGCAACCCGCCACCCAAAACGAACAAAGACTGTTTAACTCGTAATTATAATTTGTAGACAGAAGAGGAGCAGGCGGCCTTATCGATGCCTTTTTGCTAAGAGAAATAGAAGATAAGAGTAGGACAGCTAGAAAGAAACATACCAGTGTCTTCGTAATTTATGAAATTAACTAACTTTCTATAGCGCCCAATATATGATAGTCCCCGTAGCGTGTATTTATACTTTTCGTTTCGCTTGTGATATTATTTATTATTTTTGATTACATCCGATGTTAAGGCGTAACACATATTCACCTCTGTACATATATAAATCACTTATAATTATAATTATAGTTTGTACCTAAATAAGTCGCAGGGTACACCTACACCCTACGATCCAAAGCATCTCCCATGGAGTGCAGGAAGTGTGCGTCAAATTAATGGATATTTTGCAGTTCTTTATTATTTTTGTGCTTTGGTTGAATTTAAAATTACGTTTGCCTTACGATTGGCCTTGACAAAATCTATGAATTGAAACGAAACTTAAAATTATGAAATAAAGTGCATTATTCCAATAAATAAAACAAATATAGGTGTTTTTATTTTCAGGTTTGATGGGCAAATAGTTAAAATGTAAGGCACAAGTTCATTTAAAAATGTATTCTTTGAAAAGATGTTCTTCCGCTTTGTAGCCTACATTTCTACGGCATTTTAAATCATTTAAAATCATCACAAATTTCTTTGGTTTGCCATTGGATTATGGCCGATAAACATTACTAAAGTTACTAAAATTACTAGAATCTTACAAACATTCAACTACCATTCCAACCAAGCAAATGAAACATAAAAACATACTTTTTGTTTGATTTTATTACTTGTTAAATGATTTAGGTAAATGCTTAGTCAGTTGGAGTCCTCGGAGCTGTCACTGTAGGCAGCCAGAAGAGAAAGACCCGCTGGCGCTGCAGCAGAAGGATTTGTGGATTTACTTTCCGCTGGGCCAGCGGTTGCTGTCGCTGTTGTGGGATTAGATTGCTTTGGAGTCGCTACAATTGCTGCTGCCTTTGGTTTGACCAGCACTAAGGGCGTCTTTCTTTTGACCAGTGGCTGATGCGTGACAGATGCTTTGCTGGATGAACTGGCAACGGAAAAACTCAGTGCACTGGACTTCGCCTGCTTAATTGGCGGCGGTGCAGGCAATCGGTCCACCTCCGGCTTTTCCTCTTTGACCTCCTCAATGATTTCCTCGGCCACAACGCGAGAGCCGCCCTCCGATTTGGTCTTAAAGTTCACCGATCTAAGGGAAATTTTGTGAGTATTTAGGGGAAAAGATTGACTTTAGGGGCGCACTCACTTGATGAACTCCTCGTCCTCGCGCTCCTCCCGCTCTTGGCGCTCCCTCTCTGTCTCGCCCGTGTTATACTGCTGCAACATGGTCGTATAGTCAACCGTCTGTTGGCGACGATTAAGGTCGCGCAGCTCCTCCAGGCTCTCGAGCATCTCGATCTCATTGCGCGACTGCTGAGTGCGGTTCTCTAGGAGCTTCATCGGGTTGTTGGCCTCCTCGTCGCGTAGCTCCTGTTCCTCCCGTCGTGCCTGTTCTTCGGCAAGCTTAAGGGCCATAAAGTTCCTGGTGGCGCCCGCCTCGATCTCGTAGTCCGTGTTTTGGGGATCCGTCTTAAACGAGATCTCCTGCAGGCAGCGCGTGCACTTGATATAGAACCTGTAGATGCGGATCCCGAGGTATGTCTCGTTTTCCACGTCCTCCTTGCGGGCATTGAACTTCTTGCCCTTGTAGATGTACTCGCCGCAGGTCTTGCAGCGCATGTTGAACGGAGCCATCAGTCGCACGGTGTACTGCCGGTTTTTGGCCAGTTTCATGCGCGGAATCTTCGACGGATCGAAATCCGGGGGATAGTATTTCTGCAAAGCATTCGGTCGGGTTCTTATGTGTCTCTCAAGCTTGGCCAATAATTTATATTTATACTTACGTTTAGCACTTTGCGCTCAGACATTTTGCGTTAAATTGGAGTTTACTACGAAGTAAATAAAAATTCTTAACTATTAGAGGTGGCTAACCATATAACCTATCAATGTTATCGATTATTTATTTCTTATCGGGATTAGTGTTCGTAAATGTCTTTTGGGCAGAGCTACACTACAATTCACTCATTTCGAAACTGCAACGACTAAAACATGAATAAACAGAATAAACTAATTAAAACAAGCAGAAAAATATAAAAACTTTTTAGAAGATGTTACCATGTTAAATATTTCATAACTTATTCTGACCAACACTGCTTTTCGCTTTCTCCGTTTCCGCTTTGCTAGTGCCGCCAAATTCAATTTCATCAATGGTGCATACAAAAAATTGTTTTAGCTGGAATATATATGTACTTTTATTTTGTATAAATAACGAAGCGGTATAAAAAAAAAACAAGGATTTCCCAATATAATTTGCAAATTTATCTCCACTTTATAAGCTTTAGTTATGATTTAAAAACATTTCTTTGGCTATAATTGCTGCTACGTTCTGCTCGTATAATACAAATCCAATAAATACATTGCTCCTTGGACTGCCTCGTCTCACATGTTGCTGCTGCTTGTGCTGGCCTCATTGTCCATCGCAGGAGGTGAACTGCTTTTCCGTAGGCCAGAGTATCGCGCCGGCAACTGCAGAGTGGGAACATCGATCTTATCGGCCATCGGAGCGGAGTCCACCTGGTCATCTTCATCCCCGTTGCCACCTTCCACGTCGGGGAAGCTCACTTTCTTGGGCGCCGAAAGGGGTGGTATCGTTGCGGACTTAGGACGCCCCTCCAACTTCTTCGCAGCTCGGGGAATCTTTTGCTTCACCAGTTCATAGGTGCAGGCGTAGAGGAAGGCGTACTGCTGCGGGGTCTGCACCATCTTCATGCGCTGCAAGTTTGAGAAGAGAATGTGTAAAAAGATATCTTCAGAGAGTCCCCAAGTAGCCAGTTTGCTTACCTGAAATCGCAGCTTCTTCACCGTCTCGAAGATGTTAATTTTCGACTCGCTCTTCAGCCGCTGCATGATAAGATCCAGGCCAATAAAGGTCCCCGTCCTGCCCACACCAGCGCTGCAATGGACGACAATGGGCGAGTAGCTGGGCCGCCGTTCCGCCTTGACCTTTTTAACAAAGGTTATCAAGTGCATGGGATCGGCGGGACAGCCGTGATCGGGCCACTTCTTGAAGTAGAAGTGGATAACCTTCTCCTTCAAGCCATACTTGTCGTGAATGACCGTGAGTTCGGTGCGGTCGTAGAGCTCGAAGGTCTCCTTGGACTTGACGGTGACCGTCAATCCCCGCATGGTGTACGGGAAGTACTCGTGACACTTGATCTGTGTGGGGAAATATGCATTCCACATCGAATCCTGAGATATTTCATGCCACTCACCATGTCATTTTCACGAAACTGGGTGACCTGGACAATGACCCGCACGTTGTACTGCAGGATCATGCGCCAAAAGTCCATTATGCTCTCCGGCTTTGGACCCTGCGTTGCGATGTACTCCTTCTTCCGCGGGTCTCCCTGGGGAATAGAAGATGAAAGATTTAATAGAATCCGCCCAGAAGGTGAAGAAAAACAACTTACGTCTATAAAGGAGGCGTTGATGTAGTCCGATCCCTCGGCATCTATATCTAGAATCACACGATTCTTGTCGTCTATTAAAGGGACAAAAGGTTAGGGGATACATAGATGAGTCCTTGGGTTTTCGATTACTTACAGGGATATATGTCCGCATAGCGATTCTTGTGGCAACCCAACTCGGAGGCCGAATAGCTCAGTTCCAGAGCCTGCACGGTAATCTCCTTGAACTCTCGGGCCAGCTTCTCCGGCTTGGCCACCTCAGCATAGAAGATGGCAAAGTTCTTGGCAATCACATTTCCAAAAGGATCCTCGATACCCTGGCCAGAGTCGCGATGCCTGTACCAACGAGAGATCATCGTTATGAAACCCTTTACAAAATGGAATTAACCAGAGATCAGGACCCACCAGGCCATCCGCTTTCGCACCCACAGCACCGCCAGTCCAATGACAAAGGCCAGAAGCAGGCAGCTGCAAACGCTCACAAGGATCAGTGTCACCTTGAGGGCAGCCTCCGTCTTGAAGTACACCACGGCGGCGTCACTGTATCCGGACTTGGTAAACAGACGTACCACCATGTTGTAGTCGGTGTCCGCTCGAAGCGGTCCGTTGCAGAAGCGCTTGCCCTCATTACACTTATCGGTACCGATGGTGAACACTATTTCTAGCGATTCCAGGTCCACATCTCGGCGCTGCCGTTCCCTGGTGGTTACCACCGGCTGCCATCGCTCCTCCGTCGTTTGGTATTGCAAGATGCAAGATGATCCGGTTCCGTCGCCTCCAGCTTGCTCGTAATTCAACACAGTTGGCCAACTGTCACCGACATTGTGCTGCAATTCCGGTGCATCCGCGCAGCTTGAGAGAAGGAGCGCAATGTAGGTTATTTCACCAGACTCCGATTGCAAGATTTCTGCCGGAAGTCGGACCACCGCCGATTTGGTGGGGTGGTTCGTCTGCTGGGGAATGACTTTCATCTCGTCCACCACTTGTTTGCTGAGGACGGAGGGTACTATAATGGGCCAAAAGGAAAATGGTTAGAGTTAATAAGAAGATGAATATTCTTGAAAAGAGCCTGTGGCCTGGAACACTTCGTTATCCCTGGGGCAAAGCCTGTCCAGCTAGGCCCTGCTCTCTGGCGCCTTAAAAGGCAGCATAATTTGTATACGAAGAAAGTAAGACTCACATCCCGCTGGGGACTCCCACGATCCAGACACACTTCCACTAAGCTCCTCCACTTCGCGGTTCTTCACGGCCACCTGCACTGTGTAAGCGTACTGCGGCAGCATTTCGGTCTCCGTGTACGACATCCGTCCCTTAGCGTTCTCCGTGTCCAGAGCCACCCTTCGCGTTAATGCAACAGACATGTAGTTGGCCCGGCTTCCGGTGAAGCTCAGCTGGAAATACTCGATATCGCCATTGGACTTGCAGGGAACCGTCCAGGTGACGGTCACGTTCGCGCTGTACTCGGTGTTGTTATTCTGCGGACCCTGGGGCACTACGGACAGCGAGGTCACGTTGTCGGAAACTGAAAGGGCAAAGTCTTGTGTGAATACAGGCGTGCTTAAACTTATTTTAAATGTAGAAGTAAAATCGTGAAGATATTTTAGATTTAACTTATGGAATTAAGTAACATTCATTATTCTAATCTTTTTCACTCACTTGTCGGACGTGTGGTGCCAATTACCGGCGCAGTGTAGTCACCCATTCCGAAATCATTCTGGGCCGCCACCTGCATTATGTATCTCACCGATGGCGCCAGACCAGTGAAGTTCGCACTTAGATCCCCCTTGGTCTCCTGCTTGGAATCCTCAACAATTGTGGCGCAATCCTCCGGGACAAAGTAGCTGGGCTCGTGGCGCATCAGAAAGACCTGGTAGTACTTGATGGGCCCGTTTAGATAGGTGGGCTGGTTCCAGGTGAACCAAAGGCTACTCCGGGTGCTGCCATTGAAATGCAGGTTCTCCGGCTGCTCGGGAACTGGAAAATGTTTGATGATATCATAATTTGCTTCATTAGTGTCCTGTTTAGCTTACAGAACGTTTCGGTTTGGAGATTATGGACGGTCTTCACTGGCGAAGGTCCTGCTACATTGTACAATATCACACTGCAGGAGTATAATGTGTTTGGAGAGAGCGGACTGAGCTTGGCCTGGAAACCTGCAATGGGAGCCAAATGATTCGCATTCTCTACGGGAGAAATGGGAGCCCTTTTTTCTAGCTTTACCTCGCTTGCTGTGCCCCTCGACGTATCGCTCCGCGGATGGATTGCGTACAGATGATGTGGTGCTGCAGTTGAAGCGTGCATAGATGGTCATACAGGTGTTGTTGTAGTCTAAGTTGTTGGCCGACAACTCCAGGCTGTGCGAGGCCGAACCCTTGCCAGCGATCTGCAGCTCGATCTATGCCCAAATGGGAGAAAAAGAAAGAGCTTGAGAATTCTACAGAACCTCCTTCTTTAGCTTCACCCACCTTGGAACTATCAACAATAGCCGGACGGGTCTCCACCTCCACCTGCCTCAACTGACCATCGAGGCGCTCCCTGGTGTAGGGGATGATCTGGATGATGTACACCTGACACGCCAGCAGATTGCTAAATTCCACGCTCGTATTCTGGGTGGTTACACTCAGTGCCTCCACCTCCACCGTGGTGTCATCGTCCATCCAGCCGGACAGGCGGTATCCATCAATGCAGAGATCGGCATAGAAGGGCGTCAGCCAGCTCAACTCCAACGAAAAGGAATCGGGCAGCAACACTGGCTCCAGGATCTGCGTGGGTTCTAGGCGAAGGAGAATGAGGTCCAAAATCAGGTCATCATCAGTTGATATATGTATATTTCACTCACGATCTTCGCTGACAGTGCCCATTTCCTGGTATCTGGATCCAGAGCTTCCATTCAGCAAGATGGGCACGATCTCCACGGTGTAAATGCCACATGGATCGAGGTTCTCGAAGACAACAAACTTCTCCTGGGTCACCCGGTCTGTGCTTTCATTGGCAGGCCGTTGGCTGGGTCCCGACAGCTTTACACTGTAATTGGCCACACATCTGGGATGATCCTGGGGCTCGCTCCAAGTCCAGCGCAGCTCCGTGGAGTTGGCGAGGACACTGGGCTCAAAGACAGCACTGGGCACTGGAAGAAAGATCACACAAGGTCAGAGGTTGTTGAACTAAGAGTTGTGGAACAAGTTAGAATGTCACCCTTTTCCGCAGATGTAAATTGCTCCGATGCCTTGGCCGTTGCGTTCTCGTTTGTAAAGACCTGGAAGGTGTACAGCTCACAGCCTTGCAAATCCGTCAGTAGATACTCCCTGAGCTTGCCATCGGCGGAGACGTCGCTCCATTCACACTCGACTGGAGAGGGTTAAGGGTTAATAACTTATATATTTATCCCATCCAATTGCAGAACTCACCACTATTGTACTCGGGCAGCTCCGATGAACTAGGCTCTACTGCGCTGGCATCAGTGGTGTACCCCACATTTGTAATCGTCGTCATGGTACTGGGTTCTTCCGTCGTGGTCGATTCCGGGTCTCGATTGCAGTCATCACGCCGCCACTTGAAGACATAGTTGCTGATGCAGTTCTCCTCGCTGGGATCACCCCATTTCACGACCGTAATCCCGCTGGCCAGGTTCGTTATATTCATCACTATATCCCCGGGCTCAGCATACAGAGTATCCACGTTTTGGGAGTCTTCGTCCACTATTTGACTGGCATTGTTTCGGGTCACCAGGGTGACGGTGTGCGTCAGACACGACTTCAGGCTCCGAAAGGTATGTGTGCTCTTATCGTTCAGCTGCTCCGTGGAAGAGGTATCCGCCGCCTTCGCTTCGATCTGGAATAGAGCAACGCAGGCGCGATCGGTCGTCTGCCAAGTCACCTTGATGGTGTTCGCAGTGGGCACCACCGAAGTCATTGTGGTCCTTGGCTCTGCAGCGGAAAAATATACATTTAGTGAAGAATCCGTACAGAATCATGGATTTATTTATAGATTTGTTTATACTCACGTTTGTACTCGGTGTAGGCATAGATGGTTTGGTCGGGATAAGGTGGATTCCCAACGACAGTTGATCGGAAACTGACCACGCAGGTATAGAAGGTGCAGGGATCTAGGCTTTCGCTGCAAATGAATTAAGTTAGTGGGTTGTTATCCTGATGATAAGATGTGGAGCCTCTATTATTTACCACACGTGAGCCTCGTTGGCCTTGGTTTCTGTACCACTTCCATTGCGACAGGTGACACTGTCGATGGCATATTCCGTGCCATCGGAGATCTTGAAGGCGAGCGTATAAGCCGTAGACACTACATTGATCTCAACCTCTGAAACAGAAGAAGGAAGACGGCGTTAGAATTGCGA
The DNA here is from genome assembly GCA_018904695.1 of Drosophila parvula. Taxonomy (NCBI): domain Eukaryota; kingdom Metazoa; phylum Arthropoda; class Insecta; order Diptera; family Drosophilidae; genus Drosophila; species Drosophila parvula. The sequence goes on from JAEIIG010034141.1 coordinate 69,998, forward strand.
AGACTAATTTTTAAGGCTTATTCAAATAAATGTGAACTCACTGTCAGCCAATGCCTGACTCCCACTGATTGCATTGGCCGTTAGATTCGACTGTCCTTGAGCCCAGGCTATCCACAGGGTTAGCAGGATCAACCCGTAAGCCTGAATGTTTGGCTTCCAGTGTGTGGTGTCCATCTTAGGACCACATTGCTTCTGGCGACTGTGTTGCTGTGGATTCAAATCAAAATTACAAAAAATATGAATTATTAATTATTATCCCCGGGGAGCAGCTAAGTGCAACCGGTTGCCCCTGGGATTTTCCACGAAGCAATAACCTCTCCCAAAAAATCACTTATGTATGTACACCTTTATTTAGAAATACAATTTCAGACAACAAAACAAAAAATAAAAAAAAGAGTTCACTGTACGTGTGCAAAAGGTGATGATTCGTAAACGATTAGTGGCTTGCGGTGAACTCTCGGAGAGCTCTGAGGAGATTCTGGAACATCCAGTTGCTGACCAGCGCAACAATTCTTGATTTCTTTTATATTTATTGTTGAAATGCCCGGTGTTGGGCTGCCTGCGACTGATTTGTGGTAATTGCTGAAGTTCATCCAGCGATTGGAGAATGTAAACAAAGTACGAGGCGAGATATTAAAGTCGGGGACTTACACAAGACAACATGAACGATTCGGAACGAATCAGTATTCAGACAAATCGAGCAGCTTAAAGCCTGTTCAATGTCAGGTGGATTCAGAGAGAATCTTATCTCGGGGGGACGGCTACTTCACAACGCCCGGAGAAGTGGTCAATACAGAACCGATACAGATATCGATTATAAAACCCAATATTGCTTGCTATAAATTAAAACTCTTAACGAGCGGCGTTGGTATACCCATTAATCAAGGCTTTGTTTGCAATCCCATCACGCAGCCAGCAGGCGCATTGATTGTGAATTATAAATAGATATAAACACTATAGCCCCCGATATGCGAGGAGTAGTGCGTCATCCGGCGATCTAATCGAACGAATACCGCGAAATCGGCAGCACTAATTACTAATTTCTGTTGTCGTTCGTCGACGTCGTCGGAAGCAACCGCAGAAAGAAGACACATCACTTTGGCGCAAATAAAATCACATTTCTCGATACTTATTAATGGTTCGTTATCTAAAATGAAACGAAGACAATTACATATTTGCCAGGTTATTCGTTGGCGCTGGCTCGTTTAAACAAATCGCAGACACAACACCACCGAGAGTTCCAACCGCCAAAGCGCCAAATAAGCCAATCATAACAATTTAACGCTTACACACACGACCGCCCGAACGAGCTGCCTTTATCAATGGCATATAATCGGAGTTGTCCAGATAACACGAGCATATGGCTGCGCTGAGGCCATAAATGGCTTTCGATTTTCGATTTGGAATTGAAACGCCATAAATAGCGGCAGCCGTTGCACTGGCCGAAGGATTATCCTGAAATTGAATCACCGCCGATTGGCACACGATCGATTAATATCACTCTATCGGCTAACACGGGGGCGTAATGCGAACAAATGACTGATAATTGATCAGTCTCTGATAACATGCCAACGTTGAAATTAGGCAAATAATTTACATTATTCGGCAATTTGCACAATGAATTCGGCGCCAATAAACACTGCACCACCACTACTACCACTCACTGCTGAAGAAAGATCGTTGGTTTTTTGGGTGCGCGCGACCGCGATTTGCCCAGGCACTTTAATAATTGAAAATATCACCCGAATGCTGAATTAAATGTAACTGCTTCCGCAGAGCGTTTGTCGAGTACTGAGGAATGAGGGAAAGCGTAAAAGGCGCTGATAAGAAAAAGTTTACTCCCTTCGTAAGTGTGTGAGTAAGAAAACAGCAAATACGAATTCACCACACTTGCTCGTGTCAATTTCAGTGCTGTAAAAATTAATAGTTTTCCACTTTAATAAATATAGGCAAATTATATTATTCTAATACATTTTATTTAAATTTTTTAAATATAACTTAACCGTTGAGTATATATCGATAACTCACACAATTATACGACATATGATTACTATTTACTCACATAACGTTATTGTTATTTGTTATAACGTATTTGTTAAGCAGATATACCCACCTTTTTAGCAAGGTTTTCCACCCTTTTTATAACATTTTCTGTAGAATTTTGCACTAATTTTTACCAAATTTATGAAGGTATATAACAGTTACCAGTGGTATTATTATAATCGTAGGCGAGCGGTCACACTGCTTTGGTGTCCGCATTCTGCGTAATTCTTTTCAACAATTCGATTGAACATAAATAAATAAAGTGAGTTATAAATATAAAAACCGATAAGTTGATGTAAGTATGCATAGCGCATAACGAAAAAAGTGCTCCAAACGCGACCGAATTCTCGAAGTTAATGACATTTTCGCAAAATCGACTAGTGTGTAATGGGCAATTGGGAAAAAATGAAAAAGTGTCATATGTACGACATTGACATAGTGTTAGTGCGCGCGTTATGTACCGAGGGAAATAAATAGTTGAAAGCTCCTCCGAAGCAGCTACTTTGAAATATAGTGTGTGCAAATTACGGACATTTGTCCTTTTCCCATTTTGCATATTGCCTTTTGGACTCTCTTCATCGCGCCCCTCTCTCTATCCAAGATGGCCGTCGTAACAGTATTTTCGTTTGTGGCGTTTTTGTTGTTATTGTGTTTGCTCTGTGTTTGTTATTGAAAAGAAAATGAAAAAGCAAGAGAAAGAGTTATGCAAATTATGCACAATTTGTGTTAAACAAAAAGCCAAACTAACCGAGCCAGCAGTGTGCAAGAAGAAATAAAAGAAGATACAAGAAAACAATTACATTTTTTACAACCACCAGAAAGCGATGACACATCGCGTGCCTTGGTGTTGGTGTGTGTGTGTGTGCCGTGTGATTTTTTGCGCATGTGTTGGGGCCTGTGTCCTCCCCCTCGCCGCAGCAGAAGGCTGAACGATTGATCGATTTTTACCCAAGTCAAGTCAAGCCAACTCCCCGATTCCTGGCATAGTTCCGCCTAACACCTTTACCTGTCCCCGGCCCCGGTAGCGTGTACCAAGAAATAGTCCAAACCAGTTCTGCCAATGCAGAAGAAATCTCGTTTTATTTTCTTCGCTATGGTGTTTTTTGTTTTTTTTTTACAGTTTTCCGTTTTGGGCTCTTTTTTTGCTTCGTTCATGGCCAGGGCATTCTTTGAGGTATTCGAGACCCGTTGTTTTTTGCGATTTCCCAGAATGTGTGTGGAAAGCGCTGAGACAGCCCGTCTGACTGCCAATTATTGTTATCTTTTTTGCCCTTATCTGAGTAGCTGCTTAGTCCATGTTCCCAACTGAAGGTTATTGCAGAAAACCGCTAGTCTCCCCTTTTTAAGCCCACCCACGGGTTAAAGCAGGAGTTTTCGTCACTTTTCCCTTCTCTGCGCTTGAGTTTGCAGTTGCATTCACCGTGTGGCGTGTGTGGGCGAGTATGTGTGTGTGTGGGTTAATCAATGAAACACGCAAATCGAGTAAACAAGCAAAAGCAAGTGCAAGGTCTGTTTGCCAGAGCGGGAGAAAGAGAATTGCACACTGCCGCCTGCTATAGAGGCAGAAAGAGAGTGTGCTAGCTTGGCTGGCATCCTTATTGAGTGCGAGAGTGCGAGTGAGGTGCAGCCCTGGTCTCGCTCTCACGCCCCCGCGATCCGTCGTCTTCCGCGAGAGCATTTAAAATTCAAATATTAAATTAGCTTGGGCAAGTGCAACAGCAATGGGAACATGCCTGCCTCTGCCTGCTCACTGATTTAGTAACATTTCTGGCGAAGCGTGCGACCCAAACGACGCCCCCTTCTCATTGTTGTTTTATTTTTCGCTATGTGGCACAAACACACAATCGGAGGAAGGTACGGTTACAATGCGCATGTCGTTGTGTTGGAATGCCTGGTTGCCACAACAGAAATGCTGTTGACTCCGTCCGGCTTTCAGGGGGGGTTAAAGGAGCCTCCTTCCCTCCCCCACTTCACACCTCTCGTGGCCTACGCTCCGTTTCCATTAATACGCGTGACGTTGGCGGCGCTCTTATTGATTTCCATGCGGTATATTTAGATGCGCAGTTAGCGGGCCACCGGTCCACCCACAGAATATATGTACATTTATTCAAATGTCTCGTCACTGCCACCGAGAGCGTCCCATTCCATTCCAAACCATGCTGTCCCGTCCAACAGCTGATAAGCCTAGCTCGGCGGAGTGACTCACGGCTATTTGGAGTGCAAAGCGTCGGTTCTGAGAACTTGTTTGGTCAGTTTTTGGTTGTGTTTTGTTTTCTTTGGTAGTTCGAAAAAATCGTTAAATATCATTTGGCCAAAAATAATTTGAAAACGTCATTTCCTAGTATGTCATGTGTGCGTGTGTTAGTTTTGCCTGCTAAACAGCTGCGGTTCGGGTAATAGCACTTAATTCTAATTGCTTATTTGTAATCGTTATTTTGCTTATAAAGTGTACAATAAAACAGCATATGTTTAGCTTTCTATAATTCAATATAATACATATTTATAATCATCATCGTATCGTATAGAGTTCCTTTAATATGTAGTACTATTCATTTGCCCTTTGCTGTATCTGTTTATGCTACGTCTTCCATCGCACGCTCTTCCACAGCCTTATTTACCTATAAGAAGTTGCTTGAACTACCGTTAAGTCCGGCTAATTGGCTTTGCCAGCAGTCATGTGTAGTTGGCAACGCGGCGATTGGCCTATCCATCCATCGTTTGTTATCAAGTACGCGAGATATGCGGTCGCCTTTCCTTGCTGCTGATTGTCGCTTTATGGCATGCTATACCTGTGATTTGTCCACCTTGAGTTGATTGAATTGGTCTTGCAATGCCAAAAGCAACACAACACAAGTCGCACTAATTATAGCAAAACAACACTGTGCTTCCATTTGGAAGCTTCGATTTTCGCGATTGTCTGGCGAACGACCCTTGAACTTATTGATGACGAGTGCAGCTTGCTTGCAGGGCTACCAACTTGTTGTACGTTTTGTGAGCTTTTCCGACAGCTTTTCGATTATTATTATTATTATTTGTTGTCCCCATTATTCGCGAGGTAAGAGAGCACACACACAAAAATTTGTGCCAGAAACCGAAAACGGCTCATGACGATGATAATGATGATGATGCTCCGCTGTGGTCCGAAGGAAAAAAACAAAATAAAAGAATATAATGACTAGACGAAAGATGAGCTCAAGAAGCACATATGTATACTGTTGCCAAAAAAAAAAAACCTCAAGAAATGTGGGTGAATTGCCCTCCATGAGAATTCAAACGAAACTCACTGGCATTTTTGGTATTTAACTTTTGCGAAACCAATTTCCTGTCTCCGGCACAGCAGCAATTCATCATGATTATACAGTCCAACGTCTGTAGCTTGAACTCGGAGTAGTTGCATATTCTCTCATGTTACCAAATTCAGTAAATACAAGTTGTTTATCCCTTGAATATGATTTTAAATACAAGATTTATATGAAACTGAAATTTAAATGTGTTTAAAAGTACAAACTACAACATAATCAATGTCTCTACCTTTTTTATTTGCAGAATTGCACTTATTGAAGGCGGTTAACAAAATCGAACGAGAGCAAAAAAACAAGCCAAATCGGGGAACAGTATGAAAATGGTGTTGTCGCAACGGCAGCGCGAGGAGCTGTAAGTCCAAGTCCCAGCCATGCCAAATGTATCCCTATTTCAACTCTATTTTTCCTTTCTCTCTCTTAGTAACCAAGCGATTGCCGATTATTTGGGCTCAAATGGCTACGCCGATTCACTGGAGACCTTCCGCAAGGAGGCCGACATCAGCACAGAGGGGGAAAAGAAGTTTGGCGGTCTGCTCGAAAAGAAGTGGACGTCCGTCATCCGTCTGCAGAAGAAAGTGATGGAATTAGAGGCTAAACTGACCGAAGCTGAGAAGGAGGTCATCGAGGGTGCGCCCACAAAAAATAAACGCACGCCCGGAGAATGGATACCGCGACCGCCAGAGAAATACTCCCTGACCGGTCATCGGGCCAGCATAACGAGGGTATGTTCTGGTCCCTCTTTCCTGTATTTAGCAATATTTAAGTAATGATTTCTTGTATTATTTGAAGGTAATATTTCATCCCATTTTTGGCTTAATGGTCTCCGCATCCGAGGATGCCACCATTAAGATCTGGGACTTTGAAACTGGCGAGTATGAGCGCAGTCTAAAGGGACACACAGACTCGGTGCAGGATGTGGCTTTTGATGCCCAGGGAAAGCTATTGGGTAAATAATACAGCTCTATACTAATCAAACCCAAAGAGTAACTGTCTTTTTCGTTTCCTTGTAGCTTCCTGCAGCGCGGACTTGTCCATCAAGTTGTGGGATTTCCAGCAGAGCTATGAGTGTGTCAAAACCATGCATGGTCACGATCACAATGTCTCGTCGGTGGCCTTTGTGCCCGCCGGCGATTACGTTCTGTCTGCATCGCGAGACCGCACCATTAAAATGTGGGAGGTGGCAACGGGGTGAGCATGAGCATGAGCAGGAGACGCCGTGTGTGGAAGTAACCTAACCAACCTGTTGATTTCTCTCTTTCGCAGTTACTGCGTGAAAACCTACACAGGCCATAGGGAGTGGGTGCGGATGGTGCGGGTGCACATCGAAGGCAGCATCTTTGCCACATGCTCAAATGATCACACAATACGTGTTTGGTTGACGAATTCAAAAGACTGCAAGGTGAGTTACTGCAAGTAACTTCAGCTCCTGCGGAGTCTAACTTAAATTTGATGTGCAGGTTGAATTACGCGATCATGAGCATACCGTGGAGTGCATTGCCTGGGCGCCGGAAGCCGCTGCCTCGGCGATAAACGAGGCAGCCGGAGCTGACAACAAGAAGGGCCACCACCAGGGTCCATTCCTCGCATCCGGCTCTCGCGACAAAACCATTCGCATTTGGGACGTGAGCGTCGGCCTCTGCCTGCTCACGTTGAATGGCCATGACAATTGGGTGCGTGGCCTGGCATTCCATCCGGGCGGCAAGTACCTGGTCTCGGCCAGCGATGACAAGACCATCCGGGTCTGGGACTTGCGCAACAAGCGATGCATGAAGACGCTATACGCGCATCAGCATTTCTGCACCTCCATAGGTGAGTCCTTTCCAGGCAGCTTTTACCTACTACATACTAAAATTTATTTGTTCGTTGCAGATTTTCACAAGGCGCATCCGTACGTCATTAGCGGTAGCGTAGATCAAACAATTAAGGTCTGGGAATGTCGTTAAATTGAATGGAGCACACGGCAAAGGAAGGGTTCTTCTGCTTACTTCTCAATTTTAATAATAAATAAAGTTAATATATTGAATCACAACAACCCACACACCCGCACACATACGAGCAGTCTCAGCCACCTCCGCGAAGGTTTATTTTCTTAGGCGCTTTCTGTGTCAGCGTCCGAATGCAAAATATAAACATAATTGTATTTAAAATCTGAATGAATGAAACTGGCGAAAAACGAATTATTTATTTAATTGTACGACCCTTTAACTAAACTAACTAACTACCTACCTACTATATACAAAGTACATATACATTAATGCCTATCAAAATATACACCTACCTACGATTATCGTTTAAACTTTAAAGTAATGCCACGCCCCTCTTTTACCAAGCACAAGCAAACAGGCTCGCTAAGCAAAAAACAAACAAACAGGCGTCTCCGTAGGATTGGAGAGAGTATTTACGATGGACACATACAGATAGTTGTTCCAACTACAACGTTTTTCCATCCACAACCATGTACCCGAGCACTCACATACATTTGAAAGATGCCGTAAAAGTTTTTGCAAACTAAGCATAATAATAGCAAAATACGCCGAAGAAAATATGAAAGCGAAAGATGCAAAGTATTTCAGTTAGTTGGACAAAAACTTGTAATCACAACAAGAGCTTCGTTATTGAGAATTAACTTGCTTTTTTACTATAAGTTTGAGGTAATTTTACGATAACAACGATTCGCTTCTTCTTTTCACCGTATTCACCTACTCTTACGAGCCCTGAGTGCTGTTTTGTGGTATTCTCTTTTGTCGCGAAAGGATCTTCACACAAAAACACAACAAAAATCTATAAAAATGCTTACAAGTTTAAGTTGGCTTTAAGTTCAAAATATGATTTATGTTTACGGTTTACATAGTAGAAAAATGCTGCAAATTTAATTGTAATAGTTTGTTTAAGTGCAACGGCAAAATAATTATACATATATATAAATATAATGTACCTATAATTATTTGTGGAAAAAACAAAAAACGAAAATGTTCATATAAATGTATGCAAAAAGAAACACCATCAGCAATTATAGAAAAGAATTTTTGGATTTACAAACAAATCAATCGAATTACGGAAAAAAAAACAATAAAAACTCGCTTCTTCAAGAAACTGAAAGGAAACTCCGAGAGAAGTAATGTTTGTAGTGTTGACGGACTGTTCTTTGTCAAGGATTTCGAATAGAATCCTGACTATATATATTGCCTTCGATGTCAAATTTTGAAAGCATTTATTGTAATCGAAAATGCTACATTTGATGCACTTTATTTAGCATAAGATATAGAACCGTGCACTATAAGCAACAAACCATAAAAACTCAATGCATACGTTGCAAAACTGCTTTTGTCTCAACCAAGCTGCTTTAAATCGATGCCCTCAGATAGAAAACCAAGAAGAAAGATACTACTGGCGATGTGTAAAAGTCGCTTAATATATATATATAACAAAAGAACTATAAATAAAACGGCAATTTGTTTTATTAATAACTAGATTGTGTACAATTGAGCATAGAATTAAACCTGGGACTCCGGATCATCTGAATTGGGTTTGTTTGGCTCTTGGTCCTCCTGTTCGGCGACTTCTTTGGGAGATTTTTCTGTCTTTGCTTCTGGTTTCTGTTCTGTTGTCTCTTCGTTCTCATTCGTAGTTTCCTTCGCGGGCTCTTCTGCCTTCTCGGCAATGTCGTCGTCCTTTTCTGGAGCTTCTGGTGGTGCCTCCTCATCTTCAGACCCACTGGATTCAGATGAGACCTCCTTAGCTTCCGGCTTCTTCTGGTCGCGCGGCTTCTTCGCCCTCTGTTTTTTCTTCAACCGCTTAGCGCGCTTCTTGGCGGTTTTTTCATCCGCCAGGCGACGATTATCGTCCAGCTTCTGCTGGTAGGCATCATCCGCTGCTTCGCGAGCGCTCTGATTCTGTATGTTCTTCTGACGGGCGTACTCCTTGCGACGCAGATGACGGTAGACATGGAACTCACCGGATCCCGCTCCAGCGCTGCTTCCCATTACATTCCGCACAAAGCTGGGCACCGAGGACATGTAGTCCCGCTCGCGACGCTGCTCTGGTATCACCACGGGCTTGTCCTGACAAAAAATTTTAATTTATGTATAAATAAGTGTGTTTACCCGAAGAACTAATCTATAATTACAGGATTCTTCATGAGCTTCTCCAGCTTCAGCCTTTGCAGATCTGTGGCGGTTTTGACGAATGGTCGCAGGGGCTTGTCCTTGTCATCGGTATCACTGCCTCCGGATCCTGCATCCTTTTTCTTTTTCTTCGGCTTGTGCTCGGATTCTTTAACTAAGTTTTTTATAAGCGACATTATTTGTGTTTATGTTTTTTCATGGATGTTGGCTGTTTTGCTAAAAATACTGTTCAGCATTTCGCTTTGGTTGATTTTCATTCGTGCTCTGGTCACATTCTGTTTTCTTTTTCTTGTTTTTCTTTTTTAATTTTATTAAATAGAATTACTATTTTGAGTTATTGCGGAAAAATTCGTAATTTTTCTTGAAGAGCCCAGTAACTAAGCAATCCAGACTTTTGGACATTTTGAGAATTTTTACCGCCAGTGTTTACACACCATGGATGAGAAAGCAAATAAAAATACAAACTCACAGCTGGCGGAACGGACCCATTTTAGATAAGGTGGAGACTCGATTTTACCAATAGATATTTAAAGTGCTTGCGGCAGTCAAATCTGCCCAAATAAAAACAAACCGTTTTTAAATTAATTTCTTAGCAGGTAAGAACTTTATTTGGTTCGATTTAAATAAATAAAAATCCCTCTCCCTGTTTAATTTTCTGCAGTTCCAATTCGACGCTAACTTGATGGACGTAGTGGCGGCAGACTTCGCCAGCCGGATTTTTTAACTTTCAGCCGTTGGTCATACTCTGCCGTCAACACAACATAACGCGTTATTTTCTAGCGGATCGGATCGGCCGAATATAAATCCGAAAAATAGTTATTGTGCTGAAAAGAACATTTCTACCAAAGACTCGTTTGTCAGCGAATGTCAAGCAGAAATTAATCTCGTTCGCAGTTGACCAAAAAACACTTAAAATCAAATACAAATCCCCCAACTCGGCAAGCGGTTAGAGTTGTGTAACACGGACAGGCCCGAGGAAGCAGAAGAAACGTGAACTAGAACTAGAGCTCTGTGCCCGCTGGTTAGCTAAGCTTGTTCGCTGTTCGTTGTTGGTTGTGTTTGTGTGGAAGAGGAGCAGCAGGTGACTGAGAGGAACGACGGTATCGACATGGCGCTAGAGGCGGAAACAAAGAACTCGGGTGCAGCGACAACAGCAAAAACAGAGGCAACGGCGACTAAGGCCAAGGAGAACAACAACACGGTCGGTGGCAAAAAGAATCTGAATCCCAATCAGCAGAGCCAGAACTTGGTCAATGGCAATGGCACGGCTGCAGATGGTCCCGCGGCAAAGAAGAAAGGTGCGTTCAACCCTTCGGTCACGCCCCCTTCCGCCCTCTGGCAGCGCACCCCACCCCTAAGCCTCCACCCTCCGCCCGCTGCTATGGAAACTGCCTAAAATATTTTATTTGCGGCACAACGCCAATCACATAACAATTCCCCCATTACGTAATGGATTTTTTCTCCCTATAATGTTTTTAAAGCGGCGCCCGCCATCTATTGCCGCTTTGCCCCCCATTCCTTGGCCCCCTGATACCGCGTGCGTTACAATTGCAAATGCAAGTGTATGTGTATTGGAGTTGAGTGCGTGCGGTGCAGCAGCAAGTGTGTGCGACAGTGTGAGCGGCTCTCTTGGCATGGCAACGCACATGTTGTTCAGCCGGCGGCGGCGAGGTGTTCATTAACCCCCAGGCAGCCGAGGATTTCTTGTTGCGTTTAACCTACAATTAACACGTGCTTGGCCCGAACTGCAAGCAGGAAACACAAACACTTACACGACGAATTGCTCGACAATTATGTAAATCATGTTTTCTATCCGCTGCGGGCGCATCACCGAAAAGAGAGCAATTTCTTCCCATCTCTTTCGCGCTCTCTCTCGCGCCGTCATTGTACATTGTACTTATCACTTTTGCTTTCTCCCGCTCTCAGCCGGGATCTCTCTCTCGCTCTCCTTGCTGTAATGTCGTGTGTTGATGTTGAAATTATCATGCCCGTGTGAATACAATTTCTCAGTAGGAGATATCGAAAGGAGCTTGCACTGTAATACATATAGGACCGTAATACGTTATAGGACCGTACTCCGGAGTCCGAACAGCCGGCCCCTTTTGGCCTTATCAGCTCGCTTTCTGTTTGTTTTTCAGCTGTTTTGGTTCGTGTACTGCCTGCCGGTGAAGATACACACAACAAACAAACACATGCACAAACACAAGCACAAGGCACAGTGACCCGCAGAAGTGAGCGAGCATGCGGTGTTGAATTGTTATGTAAATCCCGTTGAATGGAGTTTGGAATACCAGCAATTCTATATTTCGATATGTTGCGTGTTCTATGGGGCAGCATTATGTAATTGCATATTTCTTTAGCATAATTTTACCATTTATAAAAATAATTTTGGGTGATTTTTCCAACTTTTCTTTTGGTAAACTACGTTAAATGGTATTTGATTTATTTAAATTCAATAAAAGTTGTACATTCTGAAAAGTTTACTATTTTGATATGAATTATAAATCTATTAAAATATATTTCCAAAAATATATTTCCAAAAAGTATGATTTTCCAATGCTACTTATGATAAAAAAAAATTAAATTAAGCTTTACTTTGCGCAGAAAAGAATTTATGGAAAATCTTAGAGATTTCCTGATCTTGATGACAATACCTTAATGTAGTTCACCTTTACTGACCCCCTTTAGAAACTACGTACAATACCTCATGTAGATCTAGATTCTAAAATTTGAATTCTGGAAAAAATGTAAATAATAGAACCCGGTCAAAAGTTCAGGCCCCTCGCCCTTAACAATAATGCCTCCGATACCTACTTAGACTTACACTTACAAATATCTCTCCTTTTCCCTTCTGAACAGGCAAGAAGAACCGAAACAAAAGTCCACCAGAATCCGCTGCTGAGACCGTCGTTGAAGGTGCTCTGAGCAACGGCCATGCCGAGAAGCCAGCTGCTCCCGGAGTCCCCGACGCCGATACCAATGCCAATGTGGCAGCTGAGGGCGAGAAGCCAGTGGAGGCCTCCGTAACACCTGGCGACGGACAGGTGGAAACGGAGGACGTTGACCTAGACGCTCTGCATGATGTGAGCATCACAGTGAACATCAGTAGTCCCGGAGCGGATACCCTGCTCGTTCAGCTGTCGAGCATGGAGCTGGTGCAGGAGATCCACCAGCTGCTTATGGATCGCGAGGAGACCTGCCATCGCACCTGTTTCTCGCTGCAACTGGACAACGTGACTCTGGACCACTTTGCCGAGCTGAAGACCATCGAGCATCTGGAGCAGGGATCCACCATCAAGGTGGTGGAGGAGCCGTACACGATGCGGGAGGCACGCATCCATGTGCGTCACGTGCGGGATCTGCTTAAGAACCTTGATCCGGCAGATGCGTACAATGGCATTGATTGCACCTCGCTGACCTACCTAAACACCATCACTCAGGGCGATCTGCTGGACAAGAAGAAGACGCGACCCGATTCCGTGGACTGCACTCCGCCAGAGTATGTAACGCCGGGGGTGTTCGAGCCACCGCTGCTGCCACTGCATCCAAATGTGAAGAACGCCAAGGGGCCGCAGGCTCTCAAGGTACTGACCACGTCCGCCTGGAACCCTCCACCCGGTCCCCGCAAGCTGCACGGCGACCTCATGTATCTGTATGTCGTCACCATGGAGGAGAAGCGCTTCCACATCTCCGCTTGCTCCAAGGGCTTCTACATCAACCAGTCGACGGACGACACCTTCAACCCGAAGCCCGAGAATCCCAGCCACCTCAGTCACTCGCTGATCGATCTGCTCTCCCACATATCGCCCTCGTTCCGCCGTGCCTTCCAGACCATTCAGAAACGCCGCACCATGCGTCACGCCTTCGAGCGTGTGGCGACGCCCTACCAGGTCTACCAGTGGGCCTCGCCCGTCCTGGAGCACACCGTAGACGCCATTCGTGCCGAGGATGCCTTCAGCTCCAAGTTGGGCTACGAGGAGCACATCCCTGGTCAGACCCGCGATTGGAACGAGGAGCTGCAGACGACGAGGGAACTGCCACGCAAGTCACTGCCAGAGCGCTTGCTGCGGGAGCGCGCCATCTTCAAGGTGCACGGCGACTTTGTGACCGCTGCCACGAGGGGCGCCATGGCTGTTATCGATGGCAACGTATTGGCCATCAATCCCGGCGAGGATGCCAAGATGCAGATGTTTATCTGGAACAACATATTCTTCTCGCTGGGCTTTGACGTCAGGGACCACTACAAAGAGCTGGGCGGCGATGCAGCAGCCTTTGTGGCTCCGCGATACGATCTCCATGGAGTTCGTGTCTACAATGCCGTGGACATTGAGGGTCTGTACACGCTGGGCACGGTGGTGATCGATTACCGTGGCTACCGCGTCACCGCCCAGTCCATTATACCCGGCATCCTAGAGCGTGAGCAAGAGCAGAGCGTGGTCTACGGCTCCATTGACTTCGGTAAGACAGTGCTGAGCCATCCCAAGTACTTGGATCTGCTACGGCAGGCGGGCAAGCACCTGAAGATCCTACCCCATGCGGTCCTCAACGAGCGGGACGAGCCCGTTGAGCTGTGCTCCTCCGTGGAGTGCAAGGGCATAATCGGTAACGATGGGCGGCACTACATCCTCGATCTGTTGCGCACCTTCCCGCCAGACGTGAACTTCCTGAAGCTGCAGGATGTCCAGCTGAGCAAGGAGCTGCTAGGTATGGGCTTTCCCATCGAGCACCGTCACAAGCTGTGCTGCCTGCGGCAGGAGCTGCTGGAGGCCTTCATCGAGGACCGGTATGTGAGCTTTATCCGGATAGCTGCCGTGCACCTGCAGCAGCTCAATGCGAAGAAGCAGTCGGAGAAGTCTGATGAGGAGAAGCCAGTGCCAGCCCTGGAAGGGGCTGAGGCACAAAAGGAGGAGAACGGAGCCGAAAAAACGGAGAAAGCTGGAGAGGAGGAGGTGAAGAATAAGGAAGAGAAGAAGGATCAACCAACTGCCGGCGCCACCAAGACGGCCGAGGCCATGGTGAATGCCATTCGGGAAGCGCAGTCTAATGTGGCCACCTCAAACGAGGTTCAAGCCGCCGAGGTGGTCAAGAGGGCATGTGCGGCAGTCGGTTCTCTGAAGGAAAAGGAATTCGACTTCCGCATCAATCCCGACGTCTTCTCTCCCGGCATTCGCCATGTGGATGGCGAGGAGGGCACCTGCAGTTCGCTGGCCAAACAAAAGGTACTCGTCCAGGACGCCGCTGAGTTCCTAGTTGTCAAGCAGATACCCGCCTTTATCAAGGAGCACCTGGCCCACTCCTCGCCGCCCATCGATGGCCAGAGTCTGACCGAATCCCTGCATAGTCATGGCATCAATGTCCGCTACTTGGGCAAGGTCATCAAGCTGCTGGCCCAGATGCCGCGCATGGACTACCTGTACAGGATCGCCATTCTCGAGCTGATCGTGCGGGCCACCAAGCACATCTACTACACCTACATGCAGAATACTGAGCCGCTGCACCTGTCTGCCGCCATCAGCCATTTCCTCAACTGTTTGCTGACCAATGGACCTGTCAATCCTGCCGTGAGCAGCGAGGAGGCGCACAAGAAGCGCGGCAACGGCGGCAAGCACAACAAGCACAAGTCCTCCAAGGGCGGCAAGGGCCAGCAGCAGCAGCAATCGGCTGGCGGCAACCAGAATGGCACTTCGTCTGCATCGTCGACTGCCTCTGCCGCATCCGACTGGACCCTGGTGACGCCTCGTTCACTGTGGCAGCAGATTCGGCGCGAGGCCAAGGGCTACTGGGACTGGGATCTGGACTGCGACTCCATGGAGAGCGCAACGAGCAAGTTTGGCATCCTGCGGATCAGCCTGTTGCGCGCTTTCTGCCTCAAAGTGGGCATCCAGGTGCTGCTGCGCGAATACAACTTCGAGTCCAAGCACAAGCCCACCTTCGGCTCCGATGACATTGTCAACGTGTTCCCAGTGGTGAAGCACATCAGTCCACGGGCCACAGATGCCTACAACTTCTACACGACGGGACAGGCAAAGATCCAGCAGGGCATGTTCAAGGAGGGCTACGAGCTCATAAGCGAGGCCCTCAATCTGTTGAACAACGTATTTGGGGCGATGCATCAGGAGAACGGTTCCTGCCTCCGGATGCTGGCCAGGCTCAGCTATCTGTTGGGCGACGCCCAGGATGCTTTGGCCATCCAGCAACGGGCGGTGATCATGAGCGAGCGCGTGAATGGCATTGACCATCCCTCTACCATTCTGGAATACGTACGTTGTTCAAGAGATCCATATAAATTTAGTATTTACCATATTTTCCTATAGACACACTTATCACTCTATTCGTTTGCCAACGGGCATGTGGGCATGTCCCTGAAACTGCTCTACCGAGCACGCTATCTGATGGTGCTCATCTGCGGAGAGGATCATCCAGAGGTGGCACTGATCGATGTACGTTGCACTGTCCATATGAACTTGAATTCCCTCCCTACTCCCTACTGATATTATTATTGCAGAGCAACATTAGCTTGATTTTGCACGCCCTGGGCGAGTATGAGCTGTCGCTCCGATTCATCGAGCATGCCCTCAAGTTGAACCTCAAATACTTTGGCAACAAGGCCATGCACGTGGCTGTCAGCTATCACCTGATGGCACGCACTCAGTCCTGTATGGGTGACTTCCGTTCGGCGCTGAATAACGAGAAGGAGACCTACTCCATTTACAAGTCACAGGTGGGTGCAGTTTTCTCTATTAAAATTGGTTAAAATTAAGCTAATTTATCCGTTGCTTAGTTGGGCGAGAAACACGAAAAGACCAGGGACTCGGCCGAGTGCCTGCGCCTGCTTACCCAGCAGGCTGTGCTGCTGCAGCGCAAGATGAACGACATCTATTCCAATGGCAAGCTAACCAGCGATCTACCGCCCATTCACATTACGCCACCATCGATGGGCTCCGTGCTGGACATGCTGAACACCATTAATGGCATACTGTTTGTGCAGATTAGGTAAGCCGGGAAATGATTAGGAATTATCCCTGTTACTAAACCTTTTTTTTCCCCCTTTCACGGCATACAGCCAAAAGGACATTGTCAAGGTGCGCAGCGAAATTGAGAAGCATTTCAAGGCCAATAGTGCCGAGAACGAGGTAAACGATGCCATCAAATCCATTGTGGCTGCTGCCAACAACAATGGCGAGACCGAGGGTGTGGCTGAGGCCCCTAAGGAGGATGCAGCGGTAGCAGCAGTAACGAACGGCGAGGAGGCGCCGGCGGCTTCAAGTTGAACAAAACTCCAGAGGCAAAGTTACAAATAGTTGAAGTCATCCCAACAAAAGTCACAAAGATCATATATTTTGGGACTGAGCAAAATTAGAAGCAGGCGGGTTTTTATATAACAACAGCCAGGACCTAGCCACTGCAAAAACTGCAACAACTAACTAACATCGCAATAAAAGAAACATAATTGTTTATGTTTTCCTCGGAAGGCTGCCCTTGTACTGCTCACAGACACACCCATACAAACACATCGCATCGTATCTAGGAATACGCATAGAAGGCACCTATCTACACACATATATATCCACTCTAGGATATAACCTAGGCTTAGTCAAAGCAAACTATCTACCAAGCATCATCCTAATCCAAGTAAAAGCTGCGAGAGAAAGAGCGGTGTCGATCTTTCAAGACGAGGAATATATAGTCTCTAGCTCATATACATGCATATATGTTTTGTTAATCATTTGCAAGCCCGTCAAATGCCTTTTATAGTTTGTAATACGCATTGTTTTCTGTTGAATCAACTTTACAACGAGTGCAACTACATATTTTACACAGTAACCTTAAGGTGCGCCCCAATTGGAACAAGATGAACTATTGAATGATGATTACGTTTTTGTTATACAACTTATCATATATGAATATATATATACTATATACATATGTAATGCATACACACCTTTTGGGTCCTTGAGGCAAGGACATTTAATCATGAACAAAATGGTTTTTTATTATTCAAGCGACCGATGTGGTCGATCAAATAAAAATTAAGAAGCTGCCAAAAGTGGATTCCGTGTTTTCAAAAGGTTTTTAATTTAATATGCTGCAAGCCTAGGACTAAACTTATTTGAGAAACTACAGATAAAGGGATTATGGGTGGGGGTGGGTGGATATTACATACAGTAAGACAATACTGGAATGAATATAATGCAAATTGTATTCTTAAGAACAAAAACATGAGAGTTTCTCATTCACATCGATCTACTTTCGTTTTCTGCACTTGTTGCGTCCCTTTCGGCGTCTGCCCGGTGTCTTGTTTGGCGATTTGCCATTCTTCGCCGCCGCCGCTCCCGCCTGCTGCTGCTGCTGTTGCTGAGCCGTCTTAGGAGTGGCTCCACCCGCTCCGCCAGCGTTGGTGCCTGCGGCAGCCACATTGCTCTGCCTATTCAATCGGTTAGCGGCGCCCTGGCCGCTGACCTTCTTCGATGGCAGCAGATGCTGGCTAACCAGCTCGCCCAGGACGCCTTGGTGCGCCAGCATGGAGAGGAAGGTGCAGATGAATTTGTCATAGTTGTGAGTGCGCCGACTGGCATCCACCTTAAACATGTGCCTGCGATCGTTCTCGTCGGCCAGATGCTGCTCATTGATGGCTATCTCGGTGTCTAGGTTTTTCAGCAGCGACTGCAGATCCCGGGCAGTAAAGGCGCTCGGTTCTAGGAGCGTTGTAGGTGTGTCCGGCCGCTGTGAATCTCCGTTGCCTGATTCTCCCTGCTCGTCGGCCTTCAGCAGCTTTTGTAGGGTGCCAGAGACAATGGCCTGATTGGTGCGCAGCATCTTCAGCTTGTGTGTTATGGCGATTCGCCGGTCAGGCACTACGGCCATCAGGTTAAAGCGTATGTCCTGTTCCCCGGTGGCGATTCCTAATCGCTCGGCCATCACTCGTCGAAACTTGGCCGTCCAGTCCTCGTTGTCCTCCCATCCGCCGTGGTTCATGGGATAGGGCTTCAGGCCGTCCAACTCGAACAGCTGTCCGTTGATGGGCACGAAGCTGACGAAATGAAACGCCTCGCCGGTAAAGCGGCAACTGGAGACACCGGCCCCGGTCCGCTCCAGGCGGCGCCGAGCCTGAGGCATGGCATGCGAGTTGTGGGCGCAGGCCAGCTCCGGAGTGTTGCCAATGGCCAAGCCCTTGTTCTCTGGACTCATGCCCTTGGTGTGCGCTTTCAGGCGACTCAGGGTGTCGCCCAGCTGTAGGTTGTTTTCGTTGCAATTTAGGAGAACGGAGAGCAGGGCGTGAGTAGCGCAGCTATTGGGCACCACCTGCTGAGCGAAGAAAATGCTGGAAATTGCCTCTTCGTCCTTCACAAAGATCTCGGCGGTGGTCTCCACGATCTTGCGCCTGGCACGTCGCTCTTCGATCCAGCGAAAAAGAAAAATAAAGCCATAGGGACTCTCGATGGGCTTCTGCAGGTCATACACCTCCTCCACCTGTACATCGTGACCTAAAAAAGGAGGGAGCTTGTTAGTCGGTTGGCAAGCGGATTCGATTATCATATATTACAGCCAAAATCCTCTAGCAGAAGAGTAAAGAGACCCGGATCAGACTCCAGCTCCAGCCAACCGTCTGCCAGTTGAGCCATGGGCATAGTGGTTGCTCCGGATGTAGTCGCCAGGAGCGAGTTGTTGGCAACAATACTGGCACTATTGGGGGCCGCTGACGCCATTTGGGGCACAGTTCCGCCTCCAGCTACGTTCATTTTTAATTAATTGTAATTTAATTGAGCGATTCTGTTGTCTGTAATTCAGATATAAGCATTTTTAAAACTATAAGAATACACAAATATAGAGAAAAGCCGGTATCAATAAAGATAAAACGTAATTTAAGTATTTTTCAAGGCGGCTTTTCAAACAAGATTATGCAGAAGTTCAAGGTAATTTTTTTAAATTAAATAATACCTTACATTCGTCTTTAAGTTTTAAAAGCAACTGCACTGCAGCAAGTCCCTTAAATTCCATAATTCACTTTTAATTTTAACAAAAACATTTTTGCTTTATGTGCTTGTATCAGTGAACAAGCCTCACTAAAATTCAACAGAAAAAGGAGCGGATTTCCCAACTACACTGAAACTGGTCATACTAAAATAGCTAACAACCCTCGAGACATTTGGCGTTGCCATACTATTTCAGGGAAACTGATGGTTTTATAGTTTCCTCGCTTTCAACCTCCCAACGCACTGGGACATGTCCGGCACTGTATTTTACCCGGGAAAAAGCCGAATATAACCCTGCAAGTCTCGAGACGGGCTCGGATAGCCCCGAGAATTCTTGAGACATTTGGCTTTGCCAGACAGTATGGTGTGACTGTATTTTACGGAAATACTACGAACGCGAAAAATGTATCCCAGGCGAATGGCACTATGTCAGGAGTTTACAGTCAGCTGTTTATTGACGTAACTTTTATTTTTTCCTCGAATCTTTACTAAATTGTGATTTAAAGAAATGGTTCGACCCGCACTAATCAACATGGCCAAGAGAGTGCCGCTCATTAACTTCCGCAAGGGGGGCGGTGGAGCGGGAGCCGGCGCGCAAACGGCAAACCAGCAGGCAAGTTCCCAGCCAGCAGGAGGCAAAAAGGTTCATTCAGTTCATTTACTACAACAATCACACGCTCTTGGTGCTATTTACTAATTCCACTCCTTTGATTTATCCAGTTGGCCGGAGGTGAAGCCATCGAAGACTACGATTTGCCGGCCCGCTTTGCCCGTAAGCCCATCGATCCTGAGGAAGCTGAATACATCAACAACGGTGGACCGCCGAAATAAACTTGAGCAACAAAGTGTGCCGCTTGTAAAATAAAATTGTGTTGAAACTCATATTGTCACCACTGATTAAGGAATTACCCCTTTACCATATATCACGCATGTTTAGTATAAATTATTGAAACCAGAATTAAACTACAAGAAAACTGATCTGCCACAAGTTTAAATCCGGCTCGCTGGGAATGGCAACGGGTGAAAAAGTTGTGCAAGATGTCAGTGCTGCCAAGTCAGAAAGTTTTCCCGCCAAATCAGGCCTTTCGCAATCGCGGAAAACCATTAAAATGTAAAAATTAAATTTATGAATGCGAAGTTTGTGCATTGAACTTAAAAATATCAAACTGAACATACTGAAATATATTATGTTTAAGATTGATATATAATATTTTACATTTTATAACAAAAAAATATTTGTAATCAATTTAATTAGAAATTGAAAGATATTTACTTTTATTAAATTCAATTTGCACATATCGTAACTAATATAAACAAAGGAAATTCATGTACCAAGCGTTCAGAACGCAGCAGGAGGATAATTGCTAACCTATTTTATAACAGTTTAGTGCGCTCGCGAGAACTGCTCTCTCCTTAATTTGTTATTGGCAAGTAGTACGGTCGCTAGAAAGTGAGCAAACGATGGACTGACGTCACTGACGCATAGATAAGTGCATCGCTGTTCTACAGGTCTCTGTTCGCCGGTTACACGAAATATAAGCGGCGGGCAATTTTTGTTATTGTTTCGGCAATAACAAGTTCCCTAACACGAGTTTTTCTAGTACAAATTTACCAAATGAATGGTTCCATGTACCAGGCGTTCAGAACGCAGAAGGAGGATGATTGTTAACCTATTTTATAACAGTTTAGTGCTGTCGTGAGAAGTGCTCTCTCGCGTAGCAGTTCTCGCAAGAGCACTAAACTGTTATAAAATA
>JAEIIG010034148.1:0-12461 GCA_018904695.1 Drosophila parvula
TATTTATTTATTTATTTACATACTGTTTGCTTAAAGTTAAAAACTAAAGCTACAGGAATGAGCGGCCATAGCTACTTAGGCTTTAGGCCGGCTTCACGTGATAATTTCGGTTTAATGTTATATATTATATTGTTATATTATACTTAATAATTTATAGCAATCTTCTTCAATTAAATTACATATTTATTTGTAAAATATTCTAAAGAAAAGGTTCCTGAAACTTTCCAGAACTAAGACCCCGAGAAACTCAAGCAATAAATAAATAATAATCTTCTTCCACAGCTCAAACAAATTAAATAGAAAACAAAGGTATTAATAATAAGGTTGATAACAAATTACATTTTAATAATATTTCATATAGGATATAATAATTAATTACACAATAAAAACATTAGTTAAACAAAGTGTTTAGCCAGGTGGTTAATCTTAAAACTAATGTCCACTTTCGCCCATTGTCTTGGCTGGAAATATTTTGGAATTTATAGGTAGATGGTTATCGGTACGATTTCCCAACGATGACGATGATGGGGGCCCAGCTGGAGGAGATCTTGGAGATCTGAGAGATCTCACACAGCCGGTGGCAGGCATGTGTCCAACCTTCGGACGCCTCAATGGGCCATAAGTTATGGTCAATCAAGGGCCATACCACCGATTGTTCGGTGGTAGATCGTGATCTCGGTTATTCATGTTTTCTACAGAGAAAATAATAAGATATTAAGAAAGTAGAATATAATTAATAATAATAATATACATAGATTATAATAACTATAACTTTAAAAGCGTATTTAAGATGTTCAAATAATAGTATTATTTTTATTATATTATTTGAAGATCTTAAACACGCTTTTAAAGTTCAAAGTAAGCTATCTGCAGCTCAAAATTATACAAAATATGTTATGATACATCTCAAAATTGCATATATTTGATATATCATTTGTTTTCTTTGAGTGTACTGCCCCTATGCAGGCATATTTCGTAGGCGTGTGTCGCCGCGGAGCTTATGATAAGCGTGTTATAGGCTCAACATTGGAGATAATGCGAGCCCATTATGCCGGATAATACGGATCTTCGGAGGTCGAATGCGAACTTCATTCTGCAACTGGCGCCCCAAAAAATAAACACACACCACACACGCGCCCCAAAAAATAAAAAAATCAAGCAAAAAGAAAACAACAAAATTCGTGAAATAGTGGAAAAAGAGTGACAAATCGAGAAACGAGGTTCACAAAGGAAAAATGTCAAGTTGAGGGCCTCTGACGACCGGCGGGCACAGTGTGGCTTAATTATGACTAATTGCTGTGCGAACACGGCGATATGCGTTGAATATTCAACTATCTAGCTTCCCTCGGAGAGAGAAAATCATTTAAAAAAAGAAAAGATAAAAAACTGCAACAAGCTTGTGAATCGAATCAGTGTAGAGGGAGCTACTAACCCCGCTCGATTTGCATAAATGGCTTAAAAGGTTAAGCGATCCGTGGAATATGATACCCAGCGGCAGCCAAAGGTGGCAAGGTGTCAGAGGTACGAGATTTACGGCATGAAATATATAGCTCTAGGTAAAAAGCTACAGATTATTTGTGATTAAAGCAAAAGTCAGCTGAAATAAAAGATACATTTTATATAGAGTTTTATATAATACAAGAAATATTTACAATACAAATATTTACCCAACTTTATGCGTTTAATTCTACAATTATTTTATATGAAGGATATAAGTAGTAATTTCGGTAGCTAAGTTCCATGTTTTCTCTTGCATTTAATACCTATTACATGTAATAGTTTTTACCTGCTATATTTATCCATAAATATTTACAGGACTTATATTATAAAATAAATACAACTTTGGCCATCACTATTACCCTCGACTGAGACTGAGTGGGTGAGCCCCTGACTGATGCAACATAATGGCCCATGACAGACAGAAGATCTCTGCCACCTTCGCCCTTTCTTAGACAAAAGACTCCACGTTTTATTTCTTCTTTTTTTTTTTTTGCAGACATAAAAAAGATGTCATAAAAGTTTGTAAGAGCGTTAACTGATTTTTCGGCAACAAATGACCAAAAACATAGATGGCCAAAAGCGGACAATAAATAATTCAGTGGAGACATAAAAAAAGATGAATAGAAATTAATTCCAATTCCGAATCCCCAAACAAGCGCTCAAGACCGAAACATATTTGTTTTCGTTACAATTCCAGACTGCCTAAACTTATCTTTTGAAATGAAACAAAACAAAAAAATGGCCAAACATGGAGCTTGAATAGGTCTGTCTGGAATTAATCGATGGAAAAATCCCCTCGTTAATACCCATTCCCAGGCCCCAGAATTAAAATAAACATAAAATTTCTTTTAAGGAAACTCTCTTTGACGTCAGCAAAGGTTTTGTGGCACAAAAAATAAAAATAAACCAGAAGAAACTGGAACTAAAAATAGCAAAGATTCTGCTTTGCATTTGTTCATAAATTATACATTTTAATTCTTGGGTGTAATACGTGTGCCAAGGTAGATAACTAAGGCTATATATTAATATAGGAAAGGAATGAAATTAACTTGACAAAAAATATAGAAGAATTAATAGAAATCGAATTAGATCGAAATCCCTCATAACTAAGCCAAAGTAGCCTTCATTTTAATCAGTTTTTCTGTGTTTGTTTTTTATTACTTTTATAAATATTACAAAATGTGATTTGCTTGAGTATTTTAATTATGTAAAATTTGCTTTCTATTTTATTTCTATGTTTTATGATTAAATTAATAAATTTTTAATTGGGAATTGCAAATATTTATGACTTTTGGCAATCATTTGCTTTTTTGCCTTTAAATGCCTCAAACATCGTTTGATTCTAGGAACTGGAAATCGATAATTATCGATATTTTTATAAAAACATATTTGGTGGTGAATCAAATACGAATTAAGCACAAAAAGGATTAATTTTGTCTTTTTTTTTGAGTAATAAATCGCTAAGTATTAAATTGTTAAAAATTAAACTGAGTTGTGAATTTTAATCAATTTGAAAAAGTCCTTATTTATGTTTTAAGCGACCTATATTTGTTATTGAAAAAGTTGATAAGTTATACAAAATTGTACAACAGTGAAGTGAACATATAGTTAATATATGTAGGTTAAATATTTAGCCCACAAATTTGTTGCCTTAACACATTGCACAATTTGAATCTTTTAAAGAATAAATCAAAATGCAAAAAAAATCACACACTTAAAAAATTAAAAAAAAACCGATTAAACTAACTAGACATGAGATTTATTTTCTAAATAGCTGCCATCTTCGTATTTTTGTAAATAAAACCACACAAATTGTAGCCTAAAAAGTTGAATAAACTTTTAAGGATGTAACCTGTTGTTTATGATCTCATAAATTATAAAAAAAAAGCCGCCCCAAGTCTGCGCTTTTTAAGACCCCTTTTTATCGATAATTTATGAAGCCGATGTCTAGCCATTGCATATACATATATTATATTATATATATATATTATATATGCATAAAACATATAGCCACATATAGCAGATGTGTATCAATCTGTTCGATCGATTCTCTCGTTTATGGTTATCAGTCAGCTTGCCGATGACTTTATGCGATTTGCATAAAGACAATCATTGTGTCTGTCTGCGGTTTTATCACCGCAAACAATATAACATAAATTAAAAAAATGGGCAACAGAGAAACACAAACAAAAAAAAAAAAAAAACAAACACGCACGCATGGAATATTTATAAACAAAAAAAAATGGATGATAATTTATAATGAACTTGTTGACGCCAAATTGGGCTATAAAGCCATGGGCTCATTTGGCCCTCTGGTAGACATAGCCGCCGTTCGATGCATACACGGTTTCGGCTCCGGTCTTGGCATCATCTGCCACCGGAGGAGGCTCCACCTTCTCCTGCTGCTGCTCCTTTTCAGGCTCTGTCTCTGGCTGCGGCTCGTCCGAGTATCCTGGTGGCGCTGCTCCACCAAATCCGGGTCCAAACTGCTGGTAGGGATTCTGGCCAGGCAGAGGTCCACCGAAGCCCACGGGCACATTGAATCCGGGTGGGCTGGGTCCCTGGAATGATGGTCCCTGGGAGTTGGCCAAGGGTAGCCCTTGGTTGGTGAGAAAGTCCGGTGGTCCTGGGAATGGGCCACCGGGGAAGGGAGCTCCTTGGAACGCGTCTCCGGGGCCGGAAAAGGGACCTCCCTGGGATGGGAAAGGTCCACCTTGTGGCGGGAAGGCACCTTGAGGAGGGAAACCAACTCCCTGAGGAGGGAAACCGGTTCCCTGAGAAGGGAAACCGGCTCCCTGAGGTGGGAATCCTGATCCCTGAGGTGGAAAGCCAGCGCCCTGAGGTGGGAAACCAGCTCCCTGTGGTGGGAATCCTGCTCCCTGTGGGGGGAATCCTGCTCCCTGTGGGGGGAATCCTGCTCCCTGTGGAGGGAAACCAGCTCCCTGGGGTGGGAATCCTGCGCCCTGAGGGGGAAATCCTGCTCCCTGTGAGGGGAATCCGGCTCCCTGTGAGGGGAATCCTGCTCCCTGAGGTGGAAATCCTGCTCCCTGTGGGGGGAAACCAGCTCCCTGAGGTGGGAAACCAGCTCCCTGCTGCGGGAAACCCCCTCCCACTCCTTGACCCGCAAACGGACCTCCTCCTCCTCCACTAGGAAAACCGCCAGGAGAAGCAGGCTGCTGAATAGCTGCGCTCGGCGGACCCGAACCCGGAAAGGGTCCGCCATTCGGATAGGCCGAGGGCACTGGACCGATGCCCGGTGGACCGGTCTCGCCAGGACCACCGCCAAAGCCGAAGAAGGGCGGATAGATGGGCAGGGGGAAGTTGGGCGGCTGGGCAGCTGGCGGCGGAACGTTGCCGCCAGTGGGAATGGCATAGCCCGGCGGCAGGGCCAGGCCAGGTCCCACAGAAGGATAGAAGCCCGACGATGGATCCTTCTGGATCTCCTTGGCGTCAGGCGACTCCTCTGGCGACTGGAGGTGACTGACATCGCCGCTCGCCAGCGGCAGCAACAGGACTAGAACGGCCCACGACGGCATCGGCATCTTTAGCTTATATCCGGATCCGATCACTGGAAATCGAACAAAAAATCTAGATCTCTGGGAGCCGTCACGGCGGGGGAAACTATGCGGCCACGGGCCTCGGAGCCGGCACTTATAAGTCACCTAAGTCCACATATTACATAAAAACGCGGCCGGCTCTCATTTCACTTTCCCGCTTTCGGCGAACGGAAATTGCTTTGCATCACCACAAAAGGTTCCATAAATAGTCGCGAATCCGCTGCCAGCTAGTAGCCGGAGTGTTGGGAGGTGCGATTTGCGAGGGGAAGTGCCAAAACTGAACTATAAAAATTAATTAGACGGCCAGATTTTGCATAAATAAACTCAAGCCGAAATCGAATTGGTGGCCGAATTGGTGGAGCGACACGAGATGAAAGAGGCTCGAAGCTTATATCGATGGGGAAGTTAAGTATCTTAGACTTGTATGGATGGGTATCTAAGTATCTTTGGCTTATATCAATGGGTATCTAAGTACCTTAGCAGCTCTGGCATCTAAAAAGATACGGTTAACATGCATATAAGATTCGAAATTCAGTCTAAAAATTGCTTAAAATAATAACCTACAAACTGTACAGTATTGCTTAGTTTGCATTGCAGCAACTGCAGTGTTGGTTAGTCTTTTAAACGTAAAAAATACAAGCAATTTAAACTTTATAAGCACAAAATCCATTATAAACAAGTTACCATAATTATCATATCTCAAACTACGTCTAAACATACATTTAAATAATCACAAAATCCATTATAAATAAAAACTCAATCTAAAAAATACCTTAAAATATTAACTTTTACATTGTACAGTGTTGCTCAGTTCCTGTAGAAGCGTTGCAGTGTTGGCTAATTTTTAAATTGTACAGTGTTGCTCAGTTCGTGTGGAAGCATTGCAGTGTTGGCTAACTTTTAAGTTGTACAGTGTTGCTCAGTTCGTGTTGAAGCGTTGCAGTGTTGGCTAGTGTTACAGGGGTTTAAAAAAATTACATAAATATTAAATAGAAACAGAAAGTTGTATAGTTTAAGCTAGAATCCAATTCCAGAAACTTATCATAGTTTAAATGGGAATCACTTTTGAAGTGAACCTTCTTTAGGCGCGTTATGGATTTTCGGAGACGGAGTAAAACCAATTTATGACCGTCACGAAAAAGGAAGGGTAGCTATCTCTCTCTAACCGCTGACGAACCATCTCTCTATCCTCTTCTATCCTCTATCTCAGCGCTTGTGTGAGTTTAATCACATTTTCAGCCCCGCCAGTGTTGGTTAGTTCATATCCAAGCAAAAGCCCAAAAAAGCAACTAACGAAACATAAACTTTATGTTATATAAAAGCTGTGTGAAAAACCCTAAACTTTCACTGAATAAAAGCTTGACAGCCAAGTTTTTGTCGTTGACATCCGGTGCAGCTTCCAAGCTTAATCACACCAGCAAGATGTTGATAAAAAGCTTAACTAACTGCTTAATAAAAGCCTTATGTTAATCGCACAAAGCTCGCAGAGACAAACAACTATTTACAACCTGAAGCCGCTGAATTTAAAAAATATGAATAAGCTGAATAAACTGTATAACAGTGATATTTCTATAATGCTTCCGATAAAAAAAAAAATGTACACTGATAAATAAAAATAATAACATTGTTTTACAAGAGGCAAATACAACAAATGTATTTAAAAAGACAAAAGTTTCTGTTATTTAAGAGTTCGAAAATTCATCCATTACTGCATCACAAATTGTTGAGTTAAATTATAATACCCTTTGTCAGGGTATATTAAAGTTAAGCCATATAAATTGCACCATAAGACATTAGTGTGACATGAAAATGTATGTTCTGGTTTGTTTTATTCTTTGCCAGAAGTTTAAATAGTGTCTAGAGCAAGATGTTTCAAGCCATGAACTTATAAATAAATGAGTTTTATCAATAATCGGAATCTACGACGAATTCTAAGGAAATTTGTTTAAAGATAACAAGCTTAAGTATTTTAAGGTATTGAAGATTCTTCATATGTATATACATATGACGACAAATTTGGATTGTTCTTTTTTACAAGAAATGTAGAAAATATATATTTGTTTTAAATAATAAAACAGATTATGTATAATTTAAAAAGTCAGTTGCTTATAAACTTTTAAAAATTGTAATCTTTAAAATGTATGAAAATAAATACAAAAAAATTAAAGATAACTTGAATTGAGAAACTTGACGGGCATAAGCTTTACATTCTTTACAAGGAAATACATTTTATTTTTAACAAATATAATATGATAAATACAATATAAATATAACAGAAACAAGCTCTAGAATGTGATCCTCAATTTTATCAGAATTTCTTATAGCTCTGAGACATATAAACTTATAATTTGTATCTATAATACTAATCCTGCTTAAATACTGATATAGTCCAACATATTTTAATATTTTTCTAGCTTAAATTCAATTTTTTCTACTTAAATTTCTTAAAGAAAACCTCAAAAGAACTATTGATTTCATTAAAAACCAGCCCAAGATAAGAAAATTCCATGTTGTTCTTTATGAGTTTTATGTCAAGTTATTTAGTGAGTGACTTTACAAAGTCTTGAAAGCAAACAACCAGTTCTAATTTAAATAAATAAAACGATTTACTGTCATCAACAATAGCAATAACCATTGATTAGCATTTTTACATTTGATTGTTATGGTTATAGGGATTCGATTAAAAGGTTTTGCCATTTGGAAAAATGTTAAGCTCAAGTTTTGTTCAGGTTTTTCCATTAAATCATTAAGCTTCTGCTTAATGGTGTACTCTTTATAATTTTATTCATGATAAATCAATTTCCTTCTTTGAAATTGGCACGTGGCTTTGTTTTCGGATTTGAATTGAAAAATATTTCAAATGGAAAACAAACAAAAGTGTTGATATATACCATGCAACACCATCAAAGATTTTTTTATTGATAGTTTCTGTTTCTTAACTTTAATATATTATATAATATCTCTCTTTTATAATATTTTTAGAGAGTTATAATCAGTCAGGGCATGTGAATTTCAGCAGTAAAGATACGCTATCATATTCAATAAATTAATTAATATTCTTATTAATTGTATTTATAAATTTATTGTTTTAAATTCCGAACGAATGTAGAAAAAACCATTTTTTATTAGATTTCTTGGTTTTTTTCTTCTGTAACTCATTGAATGATCAGGTAATTAATCAGCTTAGATTGTTCTCCCCCATCAAGATCCCGGTTCCCATTAAAAAATCCACTTATCTTCGGGTTATTGTTTTCTTTTCTTTACTTTTCGTTGTTTACAGAGTTTACAATAAAAAAAAAATAAAAAATATGATATATTAGGGCAGTATGCTTGTTATTTACACTGGACCAGTTGCAGAGATCCCTTACTTCCTGTAGACATAGCCGCCGTTGGCGGCGTACTGGGTGCCCACGGAGGGGGCGGAGTACGACTGCTGGACGGGAGCGGAGTAGCTCACCGAGGGAGCCGAGTACGACTGCTGGACGGGAGCGGAGTAGCTCACCGAAGGAGCCGAGTAGCTCTGGGCGGGAGCCGAGTAGCTCTGAGCAGGAGCCGAGTAGCTGACGGAGGGAGCCGAGTAGCTCACCGACGGAGCCGAGTAGGTCTGCTGAACAGGAGCGGAGTAGCTCTGCACAGGGGCGGAGTAGCTGACCGAGGGAGCCGAGTAAGTCTGGGGCGGCAGGTACTCGTTGCTGGGAGCGACATAGCTCTGCTGGATGGCCGGGGCGGAGTAGCTCTGGACAGGAGCCGAGTAGCTCTGGACAGGGGCGGAGTAGCTCTGGACGGGGGCGGAGTAGCTCTGGACGGGGGCGGAGTAGCTCTGGACAGGGGCAGAGTAGCTCACCGAGGGAGCAGAGTAGGTATTCTGGACAGGAGGCAGATACTCGTTGTTGGGGGGCAGGTACTTGGTCAGATGGCTGACATCAGCGGCCGCGCAGGCGATCAGGGCGAACACAATGAGGAATTTCTGCAAGAAGGATACGAAGGACACGGCACATTAATAAATCACACTTGATACAAAACAAAAAAATATATAAAATAAAAATAAAAGTATAAACACAATTTATACAATATATATAGTTTTAACACTTTTTGTTTTTTAATTTTTTTTAACACACTTGATTATAATCTTAAATCAAATATAACTTCTTTTTTAATATATTTTTTTTTATTTAGGAATCCTTCACTGACCATTTTGACTTGGCTGTTTGAGGTTTGGGGGCGGCTGTGACTGAGCTGGATGAGCTTGGGGCTGCGACTGATGCCGGTCCCTTGAGCGGCTCGCCATTTATAGCTGCCGGCCGGGCGGATCCGCAGAGATTCGAAGATTCGAAGATTCGAAGATCCGAAGAAAAGCTCAACTGCAGCGGCTTCAGCCGGCAAGAAGCAGAGCCTAAAGCGCACCGGACCGATCAACATAATAAATTCAAAGCGAACAGCCATGGACAGCGGACTAGGGCGGGCGTGATAGAGATGAGCAGAGAGCTCATTATAGCTATAATAAATTTTATAGTATTATATTACAAAGATTTGACTTCAACAATTAATTATTAATTATAAATAGTTTAGGAATAAAGCACTCTGCCTTTTTCTGTGCTGACTCGAAGTACTCTTTTGTTTTTAAAACATAAGAAAATGTGTCTAAATATATGCTACAAATGCTATAATTAGTGTGGGCTCTTTTTTTTTTTGAAGTAAAAACAAATATTTTATTCATTTGATTAGCGCTCTGCTACCCAAGTGACAGCTTAATCTAATACATTTATAGTGTGGCCTCGACTACTGTTATGAGGATCTGAAATATATATTTTTCTTTTCAGTTTTTTTACTTTATTAACATTCATTTTTTATTGCTTTGCTTTAACAACACTTGTAGAATATTTTTGAAGGAATTCTAGAGAGCTCCAGAAACCTCTACGGCTTTTAAAACTCTAAAAAAATGTGCCTTAAGGTATGGAATGTTATTTTTGAGTTACCGAACTCAGAGTAAATGTATTCCTCTTACAATGTAGAGTTCTTTAACATAATTTCGGACACTATTTTAAAGACTTTAAAACCCCTATTAACTCCTAACCCTAACAGGCACGTGCTTGGTGTCGCAAGGGCCACTTGAGTGTACTTCAAGAAATAAAAACTAAATAGAAATAATTTTCTTAGCACCTCCTATAATTATAGATATTTATATACACAATAATTTACTCGTTACAAATTTAAGCTACCTAATATAATAAAAGTCCAAATGTCAATCCAATTTGGTGGGAAAAATTTAATAGCCTGTCCCACCTCCAATGTTTAATTAGATGGTTTTCGATCGGCAATTAAAACGCTTAAATGGCAACACTAGCCTGGGCGGTGGTGGGGGTTTACAATAAATACTATATAGCGAAACTACCAAATGGAAAATAACATAATAATTAAATTTAACATAAGCATAAATTAACATAAACGGGTTTTTGGCTCATTTACAATATATTTTTCTTATTTGGTTTTCACCTTTTTTGTTTTTTTTTTTTCAGACAACGCACCGGTTTCGAAGCGAACTACTTTGGGACACCTTTGGTGGGGTCTTCAATCAAGCTTATTAGCGGGGGGGCCTTTCGGAACTGAATCCACAAATTAACATTCAATTTAACACATTATAGGCGGCGCAGCAGTCTTTTACTCGTTTTAGCCATATATCATTGGTTAGACGCAGAAATGGGCCGGCCCAAGATCTGTCCTCGTTCCCCCTTCCCTCCCCCAGCCCCATTCCGGCTAGATTGATGAGACCGGCAAAGAATGTCGGCGGTTAACACAGATGCACAGATCCACACTCGCACTTTCTAAAAAGCCATAAACCCATCAGAGGAGCCGGCCGACGGCCTTGAGAACGGAGCGGGGGCCTTAGAGTTACGACTGCCACAGCGGGCTTTACATAATAAGTAAGAGCGTGTGCTTGGTCCCCGGTCAGATCAACTTTTACCTGCTGCCACATCTTGTCCGTGAACTTGAAATGCAGCAGACATTTCAAGGGGTACACTGCAAGGAAAGAAGTGACAAAGCGCAGCAGGTTTTCAGGCGGAATTCGCTTTCAATTGCAGCTTAAAATCATTCTTATGTAAGTTTATTTGCTGATTCCAAATTATGCAAAAGCGGAGTTCAAATTTTTTTTTAATATCAAAATATATTTGTAGTTGTATTTGGTTTTGTATTTTTAAAATTATTTTATGATTACTATATTAAAGCCTCTATTTATGTGTATCTCAATTTATCTCTCATTTAATGAATATCTCAAGAAAATTAAATGAAATATCAGTAAGTTACAAGAAAATTGAAGAAACTGTTTGGTAGTCTTGTTATTTATTATTTATTATTTTTATTATTATTGGAACGTTGTAAGAAACTCATCAGAGAAGGCAGCTAGTATTTGTTCTTTAACTAAATCTTTATATCCAGCTCTCAAATTCCCATATTTCTTACCGTGTAGCTATGAAGGCATGTAGAAAGGGCAGGAAACTCCAAAACCATGTGGACAAGTTGATGCAACCAGTGCAGTCTTCTGGGTTCAGGGACTACCGGAGCTTAAAGGCAAGATCCCAGCATTCTGAGAATCATAATTGGGCAACAGTGAACGGGAACTGATGAAGCCCAAACTGGTTTTACCCAACAGTTATGAGGAATTAAATGTAGTGTTCAGAGATACTAAAGATTTTAATATGTATTTAAAAAAAATGGTATTTATATTTATTAGACTCTTGGGGCTCTTACAGACTAAGCTTAGTAGACATAACCGCCGTTGGTGGCATACTGTGTTTCGAGACCGACCCTCAGGTGGGCGGGCGTGATGGTGTCCGCTCCGATGGCGACCGGCACATGGGTCTCCGGATCGAACTCCTCGATGCCATTCGAGGCGGGCTCCTCGTACACACGGCTGGCTTCGATGGCGACAACGGGAGCCTGCAACTGTTTGCTGATCACAGCTTGGCCCTGGACATAGGCCGGAATCAGGTTGGCGGAAACGATGGCCTTGGCCTGGCTCTGAACGTAGGTGGTCTGCTGCACACTGGATGCCTTAAGGTTAGCCGGTGTGTATTCAGCGGGTTGGTAGGAGCTAGAATCGCCACCAGGCACCACAGTCTCTTGGGTTTGTACGATGCTGGCAGACTTAAGGTGAGCTGGGGTATATTCAGCGGGCTGGTAGGAGCTGGAGTCGCCACCAGGAACAACAGCTTGCTGTTGCTGAATATACCTGTAGTGGGCCTCGCGATTAGCTTGGGGAATGAACTGTTCCGGGGTGTACGTATCGGCACCGATGGCAGCAGGAACGGGGGCATATGAGTCGGCTCCAATAGGTGCTGGCACAGAAGTCTTCAGATTAGCGGGAGTGTATTCAGCGGGCTGGTAGGAGCTGGAATCTCCACCAGG
>JAEIIG010034149.1:0-126831 GCA_018904695.1 Drosophila parvula
GTTTGAACCCGGGACTTCTCACATGCGAAGCGAGCGCTCTACCACTGAGCTACGTCCCCTTGTATATTCTGAGTGACCAAGTTCTAAGTAAAGGGAACTAGAAGTTTCACTTGTGCACCATTAATTTACTTTTGACCGAATCTTGTATGCTCTATTATTTTAATATCTTAGGAATTATTAATAATTTGAATAATTAAAGTACTTTCTGGGTTGTTTGCAATAATATTGATATCAGTTAAAAAAAATGTTGCAAATTGTTTTGCATTATAGATTTAATTTAAAATGATTTGCTTAGAACTTAAATCTTATTTGACAAAAAGGAAATACCAACTAATGTTCAATATGGAGACGCCGGGGTTTGAACCCGGGACTTCTCACATGCGAAGCGAGCGCTCTACCACTGAGCTACGTCCCCTGGCGGCGACACTTCGGCCAAACACCGTACTTGACTACAAGCATGTTTCGTCGGTATAGCAGTTTAAATGTGGCCAAAAGCAGTGGACCTGAACATCGACAAGAACGTCTTCGAAAAAAGTCGATAAGGCAGTGCGACACAAGTACCTCGTGTAAAGATACCGTGTAAAATATAAGAGGAGTAAGAAATGTGTAAAAACCAATTTAAATTTACTGTAAAGTATAAAAATTTTAAAAACAATTTAAAAAGTTACTAAATTAATCAGGGAGTTAGCTTAAAGCATTGACAATTTATAAATTAAAGATTATGTTAATTTTTTTTGCTATATTGGTAAACTAAATACCCCTAAGAGTTCACATTTCTCAAAACCATGCAGACTAGAGATGTTTAGCGCCGAAATCTTTTTACATTAATACTGTAAACCTGTAGTAATAAATTGACCTGATAGCATCCTCCCCTTATCTTTTCAGAACGTCAGTGCTATTCGTGTCCATATCCTTCATAGTGCTCATGATTATCTCGCTGGTCTGGCTCATCTTCTACTACATTCAGCGGTTCCGTTACATGCAGGCGAAGGACCAACAATCGGTAAGAGAGCTGACGAACATATCCTGGAAATATTTCCATGCCTTCTTCCAATTCGCAGCGCAATCTGTGCTCCGTCACCAAAAAGGCCATCATGAAAATACCAACGAAGACGGGGAAAATCAGCGACGAAAAGGACATGGACAGCGACTGCTGTGCCATATGCATTGAGGCCTACAAGCCGACGGACACCATTCGGATATTGCCGTGCAAGTAAGAGATAAGCTTCACAGCGCCCATGGAAACAGACTAACAAAATGCCTCCTTCCAGACACGAGTTCCACAAAAACTGCATCGATCCGTGGCTCATCGAGCACCGAACGTGTCCCATGTGCAAGCTCGACGTGCTCAAGTTCTACGGATATGTGGTGGGTGACCAAATCTATCAAACGCCCAGCCCGCAACACACAGCCCCTATTGCCGCCGTGGCTGTCGCCCAGCAGCCGCAGCCCTCCATCGAGGAGGTGGTGCCCGTCATTGTGGTGGCCTTGCCACATGGGCAGCAGCCCCTCCAGCAGCTGCAGGCCAGCACCATCAGTAGCTTTGCTCCTAGTCATTACCTCCCGCGTTGCCGTAGTCCTAGCAGTAGTAACCAGCAGCAGCTACAGCAGCTCCCGTATCAGCATCAACAGCATCAGCATAACCAGCAGCAGGTGGCAGCGGAGCGGGTCCGACGCAACTCCGCTCCCGCCACAATGCCGCACGCTATTATTTGTACTGCCAGCCATCAGGTGACTGATGTTTAAGATATCTAAAGCCACCCAACTACGTCTAAGTCTAAGATGCAGTATAGTAGGTTTTAGCTCCCAGTTAGATCTGAGAACCTAGCAACCAGACCAATGTTCACATTGCTTCGGCAAGGCCCTGCATCGCAGCCAGTCGAGGATCCTTATCAGCCTGACCCATAAATTAATATTTGAATTATCTTCTCAACAGTGAGATGTACTTCTTGTTAAATTAGGTAATTCGTAGATTCAATTTCCAAATATATCATGGGATATCTTAACGAAGACCGCAGTGACTGGAAATAACCTGGCATTGAGGAAAGAGATTCGGACCATGATCTTCGAAATAGATGAATGACAAGCGTCGATGCCGATCGAGAGTAACGCAAAGGCATTCGGAATATAATATACTATATATTCACTCATTTGTAAATAGACTCAGAAACTTGAGAACAGTGTACTTAAAAGTGCTGATAAGAAGACTTCAATTTTAGTTTTACAAGAACCCACGCACATTTATATGTATGTAAGCAACCGCTAGAAGTTTAACTTGAAAACGGAATTATGAATTAACTTAAATCGCGTAGGATTTAAGGTAAATGTTTAAGTTCTATGTAAGCATACGGATTGTCGATAAACGTAGACGAGAGAAATTACTTGCGAGTACTACAATAACTACGCCTACCTAAAATACTATACCAATACCAATAATTATAAACAATGACTATATCATATAGCTGTAGCAGAGATGTAATGTTAAACGCAATAATTTTTAGCAAAATCCGCGACTGTTTTGCTAGTCAAAGGTCGGAAACTCTGCCGATTACACACACACAACATAAATACATAGATACGCAAACGATCGCACACTCAGCGCACATTATGCATTAGTGTTTACTGTAATATCGAAGGTGCCAAAGTATTTGCTTTTAGTTGTTCAAATTGAATAAAACGAGAGAGAATTCTGTTTAAATTGAGTTGTAATGCTTTATGTTCCGTGTTTATTTGCATTTGTATATCTATAGTCTTCGGTCAATTTCTGTAATTAATTTTGTTTTAATGTTTTGTTTTTGTAGTTAATCACCAACCTCAAAACTAGACCATGTTGATCGGGTAGAACTACAGAAAGAGACCTATGTAGATTATCTTTGCTAAGCCCCTTTAACAAATTGTGGACTCAAACATTTATAAGAACCAACCAAAAATAAACATACTGAATTTTGAAAATTGAAAACGCTCAAGAGTCGCCGCTTCTTTGCCTCCTAGAGCCGCTTTTGATCATATCACATTTATCCTGCTGCCGAACCAGAACTTGAAGGTTATTTTTTACCGAACCAGAACTAGAAGGACATTTTTTATTGCAGTTCCTAGGCAGCGAGGAGAGTATTCTGGAATATCAGCCAGACCCGCCAGAGCGGGTGGCGATAGTGGATGTAGGAGGCGCCTCTGCCCTGGAGCCCGTGGCCGGGTTAGCCCCAGCTCGTGCCACCGGTCTAGCGGATCTCATACGGAGCCGCGACTTTGTGATCGACTTTCCGCGAGTATTTGTCCTCGACAGCGGCAGTGTGGTTGGAGCCCGTGAGGTGCTCTTCCCGAACCGATTGCCCGAGCGATCTCAGAGCTCCTTGTCGCTGAGGCAAGCCCGCGACTGGATGTGCCTGATGAGCAACAAGCTGGAGGAGCAGCAGGGTCTGCGACGTTTGCGCAAGGACGAGATGCAGCAGGTACTCTCTCTCTCATCCCCCAAACTTCCACAGCCTCTAGCCCTCGACTTGATCTTTCCAGCAACTTCTTAGTGCGCGGGAGTCGGCCCGCCACAGGCGCTCCCGATCTGCGGATGGGCGGTACTCAACCGGGTGCTTCGGGGGCCGCCAGCGCCAGCCCTCTGTCCAGGGGTCGGCTGTTCAAGGACAGACTCAGCTCCAGACGGTGGTGGATGTCCCCCAGATCCGGCGCACCAGCTCAACGCAGACCCTGCAGCAGCTGACGGATGCGTCCTACGCCCAGTCCCGACAGAGGCAGCGCGAGACCTTCGACTTTGCCAGGACGCGTCGTCGCTTCATGAGGCGCGAGAGCGACGAGATATCCCTGCGCTCACTGGCCAGGCGTCCTGCTGCGCCCCAACCGCCCCAGCGGGCGAGAGAGGCAGATGGCAGCGGCCACAGTGACCAGATCACCATTCAAGTGAATGGCGAAGGTGTCGACCTCAACGAGTGATTGTAATTGCTTACGCTTATTTCGTGAACTAATGGTTTAAAATATAATGTATCTATATCATAGAAAGTGTTTTAAGGTAATGTTAATTACACTCTGTAGCTAATCGCCTGGGTTCTCTCGGCGGATCTTTGTTTGACGGGGGAGGAGGAGAGGCTCTTACCCCGCTCCTCACATGCCCAACTTGGGGCGAATTCCATTAGGGATTTGCGCGTGCCCTCAGCCAGGTGAAGGAACACGAAACAAGGTATGATCCCAGCCAACTGATACGTGGCAGGGCACCGAAACTTCGCAGCTCGATCCGACCAGGCAGACAGCGAGGCGAGGCAGCAGAAACTGACAACGGACCGCGGACAAGCCGACGCGATTCGACAGCTCAGGGGAGATGAGATCCAGATTTTGATCCCACCGAAGGCATGCAGAGCAGAGAGCGGAGAGCGGAGAAATAGAGCACAAGTTATGAGGAAGCCGAGCGGTTGAAGTTGCCGCGGCCAACGACAGCTAATAAGAATTCATCATGTGCCGCAGCAGCGGCAGCGAGCAGCAGGGGGGAGGAGTACCAGGGGTGACTCCCCCGGGTGGACACTGGACCGAGGACGGATCAGGATGAGGAGCAGGAGGGTGGACAAGCGTCGCCTGCACGCGCCGTAATTGCAACGCAACAGGAGGGCGCGGATGCCCGGACCAGGAGCAAACCGAAGCACCCCAGCTCCACTCGATGTTTATAAACTTAAAGTCTGTAATCACATTAGGGCATGTAGAGGCGGGATCGGGGTTCGGGGTTTGGACTTCGGCTCTGGCTCTTCTGGCCAACTGTTGCAGCTCTATCACCAGACGGGGCTTCGATTGTCGGGCTCCATGCTGGCTCCACGCTGGCTCCGCTGACTCTGCCGACTCCTCTTTTCCTCCCAACCTCCAATCCCCCCATGGCAATCGATGACAGCACGTACGAGCTGGGGTCCCCCTTTCGAAGATTGGAGAAGCAGCCGCGCTCTGTGTTTTTTTGGAGATCTGGGCTTTGGGCACAAGGGGCGTGTCGCTGGTAGGCGTTGCACTGAGCATTCATGATAAAATTATTATATTGTCCGAGGGCCGCTGTTTTAAGGAAGCCGTGGCCAGAGCAAGCCAGTAAGAAATGTAAGAGGTCATCAACATAAACATACCATAATTCTCGGGCTAGAATATTGAATTCCCAACATGACTTTGAAAAGAAAAGGAAAAGTGGCGGAAAGTGATGCCCATAAAAGGTCCTTTTGCAGCTGCTGGGCACTAGATGTCGCCAACAACGATGTAGAATTCGTTAGATATCGTGTAATGTAAAATCAACGGAAATCCTAAGCAGATATCTACCTAAATTGTATCAATATTTATCCATATCTCTAGAATATGATACATTTTATCTATATCTGTCGACATTTTATAATATTATATGATCATTTTTTGGACAAATCAAAGATTAAAAAATCATAACTAAGCTAGAATTATTATTATTTTTATTCGGTTTATAAGTCTGCATATTGAGTTTAAAATAAAATAATTTTGTTCTTTCCCAATTAAATTTTGTAATGAAAAATGGTGTACAATTTGGTTTCTGAATTCTTGCAATATATTATTATATAATAATTGATTTGGATTTCAATGGCGAACTTGAATTAGATTTTTGACCTTAAAAAAGACTTAAAGTATGCATATTCTAGGAATTTTCTGGGCACATTCTGGTCGACATAATCGACTCCTTACACACAAGATCTATTACTCAAACTCATTTATTGTGCACGCCTCGCATCAGCCAGCCAGCCGAAGATTTATCCTGGTCGGGCGGCTCTGGGCCATAAATAAATAGGCGCACGACAAAAAACAATGCACCGTGCTAATGTGGCAAGTAGGAGGCGATGCCATTGAGCCGCATCCAATTGCCCAGGCGGCAGATGTGGCTACGTTCTCGGTCCTCAGATCGCTGATGGCTGACGGCTCGGCCGGGCCAGTCCAGTCCACAATGCGATCACCAGAGCCGTCGCTAATCTGCTGTAAATGAGTAACACGACGCAATCCATTGCATTGCTTTGCAGCTATTGACGACTCTGATCCTCCATATGCTCCATGAACACCGCCAGTCTTGGCTCGCCCAATCGGAACGAATTGGGGAAACAATAAAACCGATCCTTGCCACCCTCCTCCTCCGAAGTGTGAAGTTAAATCCAATCAAGGATCTGAGCAGAGTGGCAGGACAGCAGGCAAAAGGCAAGATCTCTTTGCGAATCTATTCTGCGTTTTAATGTATTGCAACAGCATCCTTTTGCTTCCGTACCCAGTGATCGCGGGACAGGAAGATCGCCTCAAGGATCAGACAGAGGACAGCGCAAAATGGCGATTCGATGCGCTGACTGTGGCATGTGTGCCGAACATCCCCCGAATGCCCCGAGAGCAGCTCTCGGCACGGGGACCGCACTGGATCTGGCTCGGACAGTGGGTGTGGTGTGTCACCATTGTCAATCGCAGCCAATCTCTGTCCTGCTCATGTCGCCATTGAAGTAAAATTGGAATTTTATACAATGCTAAAGATGATAATGATAATTATGCAAAACAGATATATTAAATAATTTGAGAGCCTTCCAATAACAGCCATTCGGAAGTCAGATCTTGCCACAGGCCCTCCTAACAATGTTGTTCCAATTGCCACAGCTAGATTTGATATCTGTACCGACGCTTAAGTCCCCCCTTTGACCTGCTCCCGTCTAGCAAAGTGCTTCATTCTGTGGGGGATCAGCGTAATCCCACGGATAATTCGATGCTGCCTGTGTTGGCCTTAGGGGGACTGAGGCTGAGGCTACATGCCAGTCCTGGGCTCATGAATATGTTATTTGGTCCGACTTGCTGGCGAGGGAGTGATTCATAGGCCAGTGTTCTCTCGGGGCGATCTTTCCTGCTGCACTTTTCTGGGCTGTTGATGGCGATGGCGATCATGTCGATTGCTCGCTGATATAAATATAAATGGGCGAGCATTGCGCTGATTTGTCGGCTCAACTACAAAGCGAAGACTAACGGCAACTTAGCTTGGCCTTTTGGTTTCTCCGCTGTCTGGTCAGCAATCTCCTCGACCGCCGCGATCTTGATCTTGTAAATCAGTTCGCTAAGCGATCTTTTTATGGCCTCTATAGAGTTTCCAGGTTGATTGAAGCGGACCTAAGCCAAGGCCTTTATTGATAGTTGATCAACGACCATAGAGGCTGTATTTGCTACCCCTGACTAGTTCATTCACAAGCAGAAAGCGACCTGACTCAAACTGATCACAAAGTTAATCCATAAATTGTCACAAAATCAAAAATCAACCAAAATATTTTCTAGACCTGCCTAAGCCACTTCCCACCAGTCAGCGTCCTCGGACTTGTGTCTTTGGAATTCTCCCGAAATCGGTATATCCGAATATCCGCTTACGTAGATCAGCGCGATCAGCAGACAAAACAAGCGAGCGAAAAAAGACAAGAAAACGGCATGTTGTCAAACGTTGAGTTGGCTCAGCCGCAGGCCGAGATTAAGTTGGGACTTCGCACCCGACTCCGCGTCCAAGGCCAGAGATGAGCTGAGCGGCGAGTCAAGGAATCAAGGCTTTGCCGAAGACAACGGGGGCGTGGCTGCATTTTGATTGAAATCAAACACAAAAGCAGATTGCAATTTATTTATTTGGCCAAGCGGCGTGTGGGAAAGGTGAAAAGGAGTCCGAGTTGAAGTAGGAAGATGCGTCCGTGGTTCGCGTGTGCAGCGGATTATCCCTGTGCACTTGTTACACATACTCGCAGGAGACCGCCGACCGCAACCCGACAAAAGGAAGAGAAGGGAATTTAAAGACGACCAAGTTCAAGGGCCGACGAGATGAACTCATCAGACCCAGGATGAGACGGACCCAAAACCGACCAGAACCGAAGACCTGATCCCGTTCGCTTGCCGCAGACGGGAATGAAAGCGGATTAGTTGGCCGAGAGGGTGCTAAGTCGGGTAAACGCCTACTCGGCCAAAAGTCATGTCATGTTGTGCCAGAAAGGATTAGCCGAGCGAGAGCCACTGACACAATTTCTTGCACCTTCATATCCGAAGGATAACATCAAGATCATGCTTTGATCCTGCCCTGCACGGTTTGGCAATATTTATTAGGTTTTATTGGATTTTCAGCTTAGGCTCAGGGCACTGCGCAATCTTAGATGTGAATCTGCCAGCAGGCACACGGACATTGTGTATGGCCCTCCCCCAAGGACCTTTGTCAGGTCACCTCCTTGGGCGAATCCAATTCCACTTGGTCATGTGGCATTACTTTGGGCCGTTTTATTACTGGCACCTTGCAGATCATCTTGTAGTCGCATTTTTTGGTCTTTGTCAAATTATCAATGATCAGCATCCCAGTCCCGCAAGGATAAGCTCAGCGAGGGTATCCAGTTAGCAGTGAGAAGTGTGCCGAATGGTAATTACCGACTTCCTTATTAGTGATTATGATCTGGTTATTGAATTAAATCTATACATACATTACAAATTCAGTTTTCGAAACGCATTTCGTTTATTAGGTTCTGGCTTTCCAGAGGCAACGTAAAACGCATTAAAGTACTTCACCAGGGTTAGGAGCAATGGCTTCCGTTCTCCGGACTTCCCTTTTTTGCAAGGATTGTTGCAATTCATGATGGCTGCCGAGGAAGTACGATTTTTTCAACCACCGAAGGGTAGGTCCGTTTCGACAAGGAAGAACTTCAGCCTGGGCTCGGTCACACCAAGCGTTTATAACCGCCAAAAGCAAACATCCACCGAGCAGATCGAAGCGTAATAAGCGTAAAAATAATCCATCTTTCCGCTAAGCAAGCTGCAGTCGTCCATTCCCGTCACCTCATCGTGTTCTGACACTTGGGCGCACGGCCTGCCAGGACCTCCCCATGGCGGGATCAGGGTAGGGCTAGGGCCAGGGCAGCTGGCAGCGCACAAAGTGTCAAAAAATGTTTCATTTTAGATCTGTTGAAAAATAATGCTTCCGTCTTTGTCCTTTTCCCCGTGATTTCTGCACGCTTCACGCCAATTTGCGCGCCTATCAGCTAGGTGATGGCAGTGAAGGCAGCGGTGGTGGTGGCTATGCCGTCCTAGAACCCACTTCCCTCAGCATCGCACCCCACCCTGGATGCTTTCCAGTTTTCCGATGGCGACTGGCCTCAACTGCTGCATCCTTTCGCACATTGTTCCTGGCCCTCCTCTGGCATGGGAATCACTTTCTGTGGCGCGAAATATAATTCATTTAAATGATTGGGTTGTTTGTATAGGGGAAGTCGTGGAAATTCGCTTTTCCACTCGTTCACAGAGTCATGCATATTCCGTAGCTGTTGGTGCTTGGGGGTGTTCCAAATGGAGGGCTACAAATGCGTAGTAGTTCCCACAAAATACATTTTTAGGACCAAATCTCTGAGTTAGACATAACACCTTTTACGAGCATTTATCGTAGCAAATTGGGGAATTCCAGACTGGAAACGTGTAGAGAGGGAGAGAGAGAGAGCTTTTGAATTTTAGAAATTACCAACAATTGACATAATAACAAACGCTTGTCTCGCTTTTTGTTCCAATAGAAAAGCAGCCGAAGACAACTGTAAGCGAATCAGCTCGAAAGTACGAGTACGAGTACGAGCACAATACCGGCCACAATTACAATTACTAATGCCAGTTGGCCAGGTCGGCATCGGCATTGGCATCGGCATCGGCTCGGCATCGGCGAAAGATCAAAGCGAAGCACAAAGCTGTGCTGGCTAGGAAATAACACAGATAATAACGTTGCCAGCGTGCACAATAACAATGGCAATAAAGATAAAAATAAAAATAATAAAATATAAGCCAAGGCAAAGTGATGTTCAGCAAAAATGGCACAGACACAACGGCAACAAGAAGCATTGCAATGCCATCGCCATTGCCATCGCCAGCTCCATCTCCATCTCCAGCTTCAGCTGCAACTCCATCTCTCCCCAAAACCAAAGCCTGGCCGAAGTTCACCTCGGACTGCTCTCGCCAACTTTCCCAAGCAATGCCAGTATGCAAATATATCATAGCCGGCTAGTTACCCTGATGGATGCTACAGCCGAATGGTTCATGACTCATCCGCACTGGTGGCCGCCACTTCCCACTTCCTCGATCCCCCATCGCCGATCCTGGCGAGCAGGTACGACACCAAAGTTACGGTTTGATCACAAGTTGAGCGTAAAATATGCTAAAGATCATCGGGTGTCAGTGACTGCGCCAGTGTGTGTGCCGGCAAATGAGCGTAAAATGATCAAAGAATCTTCGCGCGCCATGCCACTCCACAGAGTCGCCTCCGAGCCCATCGGTTCATCTGGACAGGACTCGGAATTGGTCATCTTCTGCCAGTCGCCATCACAAACGGCACGTATACTAACTACGTGCGCGCATTTTGTAAAATAACATTCAATTTGTGCAACCTGATCAAGCTTCGCTGAGGCTCTGACTCGAGCTGATCGCCGATCGCCCATCTCCGATCTCCGATCTCCGATCCTTCTACAATCACCCGAGTTCCCTGGCATTTCTTAATAAATAATCAAACCACTCCGTAGTAATCACATTTCTCTGCGATCCATATTTCCGAAACTTGCGACTGACGCTTGTGCATATTTTTACGCTTGCTTAAAATGGCCAAGTGCCGAATGCCCCGCTCAGAGCTCAAAGAAAACGCCGACGGGCATCCGTCCCGCTCCGACACTTGCAGCAGTGCAACTGCCACCATCGGAGATGGAAATTACACGTTGCAGGCTGCTCTGATGATTTCTG
Organism: Drosophila parvula; assembly: GCA_018904695.1. NCBI lineage: Eukaryota > Metazoa > Arthropoda > Insecta > Diptera > Drosophilidae > Drosophila > Drosophila parvula. The sequence goes on from JAEIIG010034149.1 coordinate 10,738, forward strand.
CAATTGCTGCCCAGCATCGGCGGCAATAACAACAATTTGTTCGCATTGCCAGTGCAGACAGGCTGGCTGCTGCCGCTTCATAGCAGCACAGGAAGAAAAAACGTGGCTACATATATCAAATCTTTCCCAAATATACATACATATAATAATATATATATTAGATATCAAATTTACATATATAAGATATACAACTATTTATTTATTTTTTACAGACTCATTAAACCATAGCACAATTTTGTGTGTGCTTACTTCCTTACTCGGTATGCTCCACAATTATACTATATACTAGAGCATCCTAAAATCTGTATAATGATAGCAATAAATATATGATTTATATATTATAAAAATCGCCAAATATACATTTTTCCAAATACAAATTTCATAACGAACTGCACTGGTTTTCTTCAGTGCGTTGCAATTGGCTCGAGTCGGCATCGAAATCGACTCGCAGCTGCACTGCCATTACTCAGTCGATCTTCTGGGCCTGGTCCAGGGCTCCTCCCGGTCTGGGTGTATCTTATTGAATTATAATGTTATTTAGCTGAGGCTGCCGCGGCGGCTTCTCCATCGACGTCATCGATTGTGGCTGGCAGACTGCAGACTTTGTGGAAGCGGAGCTTGCCCGTCCGGGGCCCTGCTCCCCAGCGATCGTTGTGGTGCTTTTAGTGGCATATAAAGACATTGGCGAAGGTCCATGATTAGATGGCTTAAAGGAGCCGGTCTCAAGTACTTAATGAGGCTTCAAAACCCGTTAGAAATGAAAGGATCTCCGAAAGACACCTGCAAAAGGATCCCATCCTAATAGAGACGTACTGGCGACGCGATGGCTGTTGCGAGTTGATTAAAAGCTCACATGCGTAACTCAAACACTCGGCCTATCAAATTTTCAACGCGAATCGATCAAAATTCACGCGTAATTGCCCTGCAGCGGTTACCGAGCAGCAGGAACCCTCCCTCCGAGAGGAAGGCGAACCGCATCCAAACTGGGCGCGGAGTCAGAATCAGCCCTCGCGATGCCACACAGCGATCCAGAAACGACGCACCGAGAGATACATGATCCAAATTTGCGTTACGTAACGGAATTTAAAGCGTTCCTTATCAGATTGGTTTTGATGTTTTATCAACGCTCGCTGCTCATGGCTCTCATGAACGTGCCCCCGTACATACATACTCGTACAAGTATATTGCTGCCACTTTCGGCACGGTTGTTGCTGTTGTTGTTGTTTTTCGGCTGCGCCGCTTAATACGTAAATAATTTTTAATGAATATATGATAAATATTTTTCGGCGTGCGGCTCGAAGCAAGCAAATGAGTGTGTGAAAAATTGGCGGAAAATTCCCAAAACGTCAACACTTGAAAATTGTATTATAATTCATCAGCGGACGAACGGTGGCTTTGCTGCGGATCGTTGCATTAACACTGCAGATCGGTGGCAATTAACGGTTGCATTTTCGATTGGTTACATGTGGTTCGGATATACATATGTAAATATATACAAATAACTACCGACAGATCGTAGCACTTTATTGAGTACCCAGATGCTTTATAGCATCAGCAGATAGACATCATCATCATCATCAATCATAATCAGGACTCGATCTCAAAGTGAATCCAGCTACCGGAGCTACACCTTTTTGGCCAAATCGACCGCACAGGAAGTCTGGCTTAAGGCAACCAAATTCGCATGCTACTCTCGGGCCCGTCTATCGAAAACGCATAAATCACGGCTTTCATTTCGGTGTGTCGGGAGGGCCTTTCAACAGCTCTGTCAAAGTGCCGCTGCGGAACTCGCACTGGGGACTGCAGCTCGGCCCTCGACTGGCCACACAAATTAAATTTGTGTATAAAAATATCCAAGTTGGTGGGCCTGAGACCGGGACCCAGCCCAGATAAGAGTCGTCCGGACAAACGAAGCCGCAGGCTACTGTATGGCATGGGAATGACAAAGTGGAAACAGGCCCGGCCAGGCAGGATGGAACTCCCCAGGACGAGATGTCCGATCAATTATGATTGTCACAGCTGACACACATTATCGCCCTCGCACTGTGTGCGGAAGGGAGATAGAGAACCACGAACCTGTCATCGTGGCAGGAGCAGGACTCTACCGTTCCTCGGGACCCGAGATATGAGCTAATTGATGTTTTCATCTCGGGCTCTCCGACGGCCGGAGAACGTATTCATTCTAGGTGGTAAGTGCGACGCCCGCTGAGCACACATAATTGAGAGCAGCGGGAAGGTCCTGAAGAAGGGCCACCGAGATCCGAGAGCCGAGATTCGAGATCTTCCTACCTACGGCTTTGTGCTCTAGGCCGTAGCTAGCACCACCCAAGACCCCGGTCGGCCGTAACTAGTGCAGAGTGCATGGGGAAGGACTAACCGTACGCACAAGTAGGTCCTGCCCTCCCTCGCTGTCATTTTGTCAATGGCTTTGTTCACTCCCGTGTGCACTTCGCCGCCCTTTCGGTTCCTCTCATCTCCGGCCAGGCCCACATTTTGGCGGCATCTTTAAAGTCCTGACGTTGGTGGTCGTCGGAGTCCAGTGCTCATATTTTGCGCATCCCATTGTCAATTGCTCTATTTTGCTGCCAGCGATGTGTGTGGCTCCCCCGGCAATGCGCACTGCCCAAATTATTCTCGTATTATCGAATCCACCACTGTACGTGTTTGGCGTTATTGTCTCTAATTGTTTAATTGTCAGATCATGAGTCGGCTTGTTGTCTGGATATGTCAGAGCAGAGGAGAGTGTCCCCGCCCTCGCCCAGGACCCGGCGATGGCTACGAGGGATAGATGGGCGATCGACATGTTAGTACATTGTCATCCTGTCATTTCAGGGACGATTTCCTGAACTATTTTGAGGGATTATAGTTGCTTGTTCTTGTGTGAACCTGTCAGGACCCTGCCGCATGTACATGGCCACAACAGGTCCTGTGTGTGGTCCAGGGGATCTTGGAGACAATGTCATTAGACTCTAATGGAGTGTGAGAGGTTTGTCTCCATTGTGTTGCGCCGCAATAATGGGATCAATTTAATATCACAAGGGTCTACGAAATCCAATTTAAAACTAATACCCACGTTTCAATATTTATATAAGGGATGTATTGACAAGCTCCTTTCGGATAGTTTGCCTTGCAAAGATTTAAGATAATTTTAGTACGTGCAGATGATTGAAATGATTTTACTTTACCAAGTTTTTGAAGTCCTGTAAGCGAGAAGAGAACAATAATCTCATATTCTAGTTTTTAGCTATTTCTCAGTAAATACTTTTGGAGAGTTTTCGGCTTAGTTTGATTACAGATTAGCTAACACATTTTCTTAACTTGAATTTGAACTCGTTTCTCCTTAGTTCTTCTCTTAAATGCAATACTTTATTCCCCAAATCCACATTTGTCTCCTCCAAAATAATATTCAAAGCAAAGTTTTTTAAATTTTAAATTTCAACTTTTATTTGTTTGATTATCGCTCTTCTTCTTAAGTCTACAAGAACATGATCCTTAAAGTAATATTCAAAATAATTTTAAACAGTCTTAGGGGGTTCAGATTGACGACTTATCGCTAGCCTTAAAATAATGCCAAGAGAGTTGAACGTTTAGAAGCCGAAGTAGGGATAGGTGGGGGCGGCAGGCATCATTGAGCTCTTCTGGTCAACCTGGTGGTGGTATCCGCCCATGTGGTTGGGTGCGGCAGCCGAGGGCGGGAAGAAGGAGCCGGCGAAGTTGTAGCTGTCCCACGAGGAGGGATGGTGGGAGCCGGAGGCGGCAGCGGACGCGAACTGGGATCGAAGCTGCTCGGCGGATGAAGCAGCAGTGGCAGCACTGGGCATGGAATAGGCAGAGGCACTAGCGGCAGAGTATGTGGCACTGCTCGATCCCACGCCGTAGGTGGTGTTCATGAAGTCGCCGCTGGCGCCTGGCAGCTGGGCCTGCGACTGCACCGGGCTGTGGGCAGCAGAGCTGCTGCCAGAGGTGCTACTAGCAGGGGACATAGAGGCAACCGAGCCTCCATACCCGGGGTGGGTTTCATAGGCACCAGCTCCAGAAGCCGGCCAGGACTGCGAACTATACAAGCCCATGCCCATGTTGGGAGCAGCAGCAGTAGAGGCGGCGGATGCAGTGGTTCCGTAGGAGGTGGCTGCAGGGGCGAATCCGGGCACTTGCTGGGTGTTCAGCTGCTTGCGGAGACGGGCACGTCGGTTGGAGAACCACACTTGGACGCGGGCCTCTGTCAGGCCGGTGCCCTGGGCCAGCTCTTCGCGAGTGTAGACATCGGGGTACTGAGTGCGGGCGAAGATGCGCTCCAGGGCATCGATCTGGTCGTTGGAGAAGGTGGTGCGTGAGCGCCTCTGCTTCCGCTTCAGCTGCACACTGGGCTCTGCATCGTCCTCGCTCTCGTCCTCGCTGCCCGCGGAGCCAGCGCCTCCTCCACCAAGAATGCCATCAATGCTGTGAGAGGTTCCCGATCCGGGGGATCCGCGCAGCAGGCGCGAGATGGAGCTCACTGAAGGGGCACTCTGCTTGTCGCAGACTCCGGCCTCGATGAGCTTGGCGCGGATCTCCCAGCTGAAGATGCCGGGCTGGGACTGCTTCAGTTCCTCGATCCTTGCCTCGATGTCGGGAGTGGCCACGCGCGGCTTGCTGCCGCCTATTACACCCGGGCGAATGGAGCCCGTCTCCTGGAAGCGGTTGAGGATCTTCGAGACGCAGCCGTGGGATACGCGCAGCTGGCGGGAGATGACGCAGGGTCGGACTCCGGCGGCTGCCATCTCCACGATTTGTCGGCGGATGTGATTGGGCAGTGGACGTCCGTTGATGAATACGCCGCCAAGCTGGTTAACGCGACCTTGTCCTAGAAGCAAAAGAGAAGAAGGAATCGAGATAAGTAAATCTGAGCAATAGCAGATCCGGGGTAATCCATCTTTCTGTGATCCTCTTACTACGGTTCAAGTGCGTTTGTTGGTGGCCTTGTTTTCAAACCCAATATATTTCAATTAACTTTTTTCGTGCCCAATTGAGCGGTAGTGGCCACTTGCATTCGATCGCTCTAAGCAGGATAAGCCCGAGGATCACTTGGCACGATCTTTTGTTGCGGACGGACACAAACGATTCGTTGGCCATTTGTAGACACAACAAAACGCAAATTGGCAATTTGCGTAGGCCTTCTTTTTTTTTTTTGTTGAGAGAATAGAAAGGCTGAATGCTGGCAGTGGTGGGGGAAATGCCGATCTGGTCGGGAATGCAGCTGCATCCCCGGCCGGCTCTTGCAATGAAATCAAACTAATAATCCATAAGCGCTGCAGAGACGCCCAGCTGTGCCGGCTAATGCGACTACAAGTGTGTGTGCCGGCCCCAAAAAACACCAAACACAACACGGCCCAAAGCCGAAAGCCAAAAGCCGAAAGCCGAAAAGAAAAATAAGATCCCAGCCCATGTGCTGGCAGGGTCTGGTGTTTGGGGCGCTGACGTTGCCAGCTACGTGATACACAAGACTCGGGTCCCGGGATCGGAGCCGATCCAAGATCAAAGCCCAGCGCCTCAAAGCCGCCGGGGCAAGAGACGAGCCATGAGCTGGTCGCGCCAAAAAGTCTGCAAAGTCCGCACTGGGCTTGAGTCTGGACTGGGACTGGGTCTGGGCATGGGCCTGGACCGATCACAATCAATAAGTCAAAGCTGATCATGCTGCCGGACCGGGTAATGATCTCTCGTTTGAAAACAGCGGGCGAAAGCGCTGCCCCGAATGATGAGCCAGCACTTTTCCGCGCCAGCCTGACGTTTTGTACTCGTAATTGTGGTAATTGGTAATGCTCGATGTGGCCTATAGCTACATATCGGTGATCTGTGATCTTCAATCTGCCATCGAAATCGATATAGACGCTTACCTTGGAAGGGATATCCGGCAAAGTAGGGTGTCATGTTGATCGCCGAAACAGCCATGTCTTCTCGGAGCTGAAGTAATCCGTGGGTCGACTTGGGTAGCACTTGCTTGTCTTGTTATTGTTTTGACACACAGTTGCCCGAAATGCACACAGGTTAGAATATTTCTCGAATGCGCTGGGAGAGGTGATGCTGCTCGTTTGCTTGACAGCTCGAAACTGATTTTGAGACGGTCAGCCACAAGACTAAAACGAATTCGTGAGATTCTCCGGGCCTGGGAAAACGAGTTTTTGGTCAGCCGGGCGAACCGGTGCGGCGAGGGTGGAAGTGCGAGCGGTTCAGCCGAGAGCTGCAGCGACAGCGTGAGCGAGAGGTGGCGATCTGTCGGCTGGTTAGAGCAGAGCAGCTCTCTCCCGGCTCCGTGTGTGTGCCAGAGCAGTGCAGGCGAACCAGAAGCGACAGGGAGCGAGAGGGAGGATTTCCATAGCATGGCTGCAATTTCGTTAGCTCCGCCTTCGGAAAACCAAGCTGAATTTCGACTCGTATTCCTCCTTGGCTCTGGCTCTGGCTCTGGCTCTGGCGCTGGCCTTACTCCGAACTCCGAACTGAGTGGGTTAGAGCTGCTGATTATTTATTTTATTTTCCACTAATTTGGAGTTATGCGAGTCCCTTGGATTTTCTATGTTTCATACCCGCACGAACTTACTGCCCGAGCTGATTGCGCATATCGTAATCACATTAGGAGCACGATTTCCGCCGCCACCTTCGCAAATAAACAGTTTCCCCATCGCCCGGCACAGAAATAGATTTCCATTATGGAATCCGTAGCGCTGGCAACACTGTGGTCCAATTCAAGGCACTGAACGATTGTGGGGCGGCAGGAAAAACGGAATGCAAACAGTTCTAAGCCCTCAGAGCGCTTTGGCTCCCACACTTCGCCTAGACCGGCCATGAAACGCATTTCGTTTGCATTCCATTCTGGCGGCAAGACTTCTCAATGGCCTTGGGAGTTGGGTGGGGGCTCCTTGGGGTTCAGATACACGTGCCTGCCTCCCTCCTTCCGTTCAGTTGTTCAGTTGGCAAACCAGTCCGATCAATTGATTTCAGGGCGCAAGTGCCGGGAAGCCACTTACAAGGATAGAGTCCTTGTAACTGCCCTGTACAAGTATATAGTTTAGCTCGGCGACACGCTTCATTAAAAGTTCATTTCGCAGCTGTGATTCAATTACCGAGCCGCGTCGAGTCGTCGCTGTTTGCCTACATTAATTAGAGGCAGCTCTGGCCTCTGGGCCACCCATAGCCGTACCCGTACCCGAGCCGAAACAAAAGCCAAAATTAATATTCATGAGAAAGAGACTCGGGCCGGCCACTAATATGTGTGGACGGACGAGTGGGAAGCTGACAAAAACATTTTCGCACGAGCAAAAAGGAAGAGGAAAAAGAAAAAGTAAACTCCATTTCCGAGTGCATGACTTTTGGTTAATTTTCAGCGAGTGCGAGTGCGAGTGCTCTCAGCCACGAGTGTCGGCCGAAATCAAAGAAGTTTCGGCCATGTTGCGTATACGCCGCGTGTGCGAGCATTGAAATTATGCGGCATCATAGCCAAGGCAAGGCTGTGGACGTGAACAATGTGTGGATACGGACTGAGTTGTTGCCACTGTTGTGCGTTGTTCGATGTTGGTTGGGGCGAGGTGTCTCTGTCTCTTTATCTGTATCTGTATCTGTATCTGTGAGATACTTTCGGCGTGGGTGCGACGCGAAGCGCTGAATGTGTGCCATTTGGCAATAATTGCGGGACTATTGTTTGCCCGGCCGCCACGCTCGGTGTGTGGCTTTGCCTCGAGGCAATCGCTCAAATCGTTTGACAACTGAAACTGCTACTGTGCGATTGGCAAAGTCGCCGCAGATTCGGATTCGGATTCAGCTCAGCTACGGACTGTGTGTGTCAGCGGGAATGATGAATCTGCGCCCGTCTCGAACACTGGCATTCAATTGGCAAGTGTTCGCTCAGTGCCCCTATTATGCGCATTGAAATTCTCAAATATATCTGTGGCTATATGGCTATATAGCCTTCCTGTGTTCGCTTTCGCATTGACCTGGACCACATCTGAGAGCTGCCAGCTTTCCGATACACATTATTTGTTTGAAATAAATGGCCCCGACTCAGACTCAGACTCAGCTCTAGTCGAGGACGAAATACTTTTCTACCCGTTGACTTTGGCATTTTTGTGGGAATTTTTTAATATTTTTTGTTAGCCAGAAGCAGACAGAAGGCCAGGGAGGAGTCAGTGGAAGTCAATGTATTTGCCTAGCTGTCGAGTATCAGTTCGAGCTGGAAAATTCATTTGCGGCAAGGTTGTCTGCCTGGCTGACTGCGGCCAAAGAAATTGACTTGAGTGATGGCCTTACCATGCTGTGGAATCCAATTTTTACAGGCATTTAGGTATTTCTTTCTTTTCCGCTCTCCGAAGACGTTTGAGCGCAGTTTGAAGGGGGCCTTTGTATCGATAAAAGTTAGTAACCAAGCGGCAGGCATAATTTTTCACAAGCGTCGTGTATTAGTGTAATGAAGATCCCGTCCGAAACACTCGGCTAATGACTCCCAAAACGCTCCCAATAAATTCCGCTGAGAAATTACCACTAACGCCCATATGTCAGCTTAGGCCAAAGCTGGAGCTGGAGCTGGAGCCCAGGGCAACAACAGCAGCTGTGGCATCGAAACAAGAAAACTAAATTAAAACTCAACCGCAACTGTTTACACAGCAAATGTTACCACAAAGGGGCGGCTTCTTGGCTCCAAGCTAAAAGCCAAATCCCAGAAACAGAACCAGAAACGGAGATGATTAATTAAGGCGGCTACTTGGTAGTGGAGGATCGGGATCGGGGCCAGTTGGCCGCCGCCGCAGAGGTGAGAAGAGTAATATGTACAAATATATCACTCCTTCGGAACGGTTAAAAACGAATTAATAATGTGTGATCGGAGGCCGCCCCCAGGAATGCGGAATGCCAGTTGGCGAGGAGTCGAGGAACGGAGTCACTGAAGGACCCCGCAGCCAGCCAATCAGGAGTGTTGTGTGGAATGACGCGGCAAAAGGATATCGCCCGAGGACCGCTTGACTCTGGTTGGGCGCACAAAGAATGCCATTATATGCATGATCAGTGGTTTCCCTCTCCACTCCGCGCTTGGTCGTTTGCGGCGCTTTGTCGGCAAAAGTGTGAACAGAACCGAGCAGGGGAGAGGAGTGGAGTGGTGTGAGGGAGTTAGGGGAGGATACGGACACCCAGGCCGCCGCCGCTGCTGCCACCATTGAAGTGTGAATTCTAACAGCCCGCGTCGGCGGTGCCGTCGTAAATAATGCATTCGGGATTCGGTCACAGTCGCTGAAATGTACGGATTCCTTGAATCCATTGAATCCAAAGGAGCGAATGCTGATCGCGATGAAGATGAAGGAACATCCACCCTAATTGCCCACGGCGTAGCGCCTTCGTTTATCGCATTCCTGTTAATTCCAAGCCGATCCCGACTAACACTCGATCGCCTTCTGATATGGCTCCGATTCCTTGGCTCTGATTCCTTTGCTCCGATTCCAGATCTTAGATGGGTCAGCCAGCTCTTGGCTTGGCGTTAAGCCATAAACTCGTTTAGCACCTGCCGCGGCGGCCCTGAGAGGTGCGATGTCAATGATTGTAATTATGACGCCTGCACATATAATATTACCCAAGAAAAGGGTTTCGCCGACTCCGCTCGACACGGCCGAATCGAAGTCGAGCCTCTCTGCTAGAGGGAAGCCTTTTCCAGCGATAGCTGGATCCTCGCCCAGTTCAGACTGTGACCCGACCGCTAAGCTTTTCGGAACAAATGCGTTTTCGATGCAGCTCAGTTCCATCCTACCTCATCCATGGTGGGGAATAATTCATGTTTTATCACGTTACGATTAGAACTAATTTGACATTGAAATATTAGCATGTCCAGCCCCTAACCCCTAACCAGATACAGCTCTAGTCTCCAATCTGAAGTCATAGATGAAATAATCACGAACCGCCATCAATCCTTTGAGGATGATGCAGCTCAGGGCATACTTATGTACTCCAGCCTCAAAAAACATAAATAATCTACATACGTACGTGTAAGAGCAGGGAATTTTCCCTCTGGTTTCGGTGGTTTTGATTTATTTACCATAGTAAATATAAATGCATTCGAAATGCATTTTAGTTATGCACTCGGCCCCGCCACCGATATCGAAATTATCGTCTGCCGATGCTGCTGCTGGTCCATGTGAAAACGGAAAATAAATAATTATTCAAGGGCTTACTCAGAGAGATGTGTGCTCGTGGTTCTACCTTTAATTAAAAACGCATTTCCCGATGTCCATCCATGCCTCAGTTCCAGCTGCATCTCCAAATCGATTTGATACAATTTCAACTTTGTTGATTTTTCCCAAAAGTGACAATTGGCCAGCGTGATTCTCCATTATTCCCAGGTGAGCCCCTTCGTCGGCACATGTCAAAGTGTTGCGAGTTGGGCTCCCAACTTGCCGCGATCATAATTGTGGCATCAACTCCAGTTGCCGTTAGGGCCGCTGATGTAAGGTCTCGTGCCGACTTTTCCAAATCAAATTGCAGCTTTCTTGGCTCTGCGCTTTTCTCTCGGTTTCGGCGAGTGTAGAAAATTGAGCCGCATGTTATCTTCTGTTGATTTAATTAGATTTCGATTGGTTTCGCCATTTTGCGCATTTAATTGATGTTTGGTTCCTGGAATCGGAGATTATTTCTGAGCTGGTTTTGAAGATGCCGCCAGCGCCCTGGCCAGATAAGACCCCTCTATTATATTAAACTGTAAAACTTTCGGAAATCGTGACAGATATTTTCATTTATTAGTCATCGGCCAGAAAGACAACCGATTCTGCGAAGAGGTTTTACTGCTATTTAAATTACCATCCAAATCTGCGCCTTTGGATATAACTCACTGCCTTTAGTGGGCGTCCAAAATCAATTTGCAATAAGCATCTAAGCGCCATTAGGTCGATTAACACGTAAGGCATCAGCATCAGCATCTCCATTATCATTATTGCCGCTGTATGCTAATTTCCCGGCTCGATGGCCAAAACCCACAAAATGCCAAGTCTCTAATTTAATTAGCATAATTTGGCAACACCTTTTTCGGGTGTTGACGCCTACCAACAACCTGGCAGATGCGCATCTTCCGGATTGCCTCACTCGCAGATACCCGATGCCCGATGCCCGATACCCGTATTTGCTGTTTGTGCGTTTAGGCTAAAAAGCGCTGCTAAAGCGATTGGCAACGCCGGCAGTGGTAGTGGCAGTGCAGGATGTAGGCCGTATCCAGAAGTTGACTAAGTTGGCGTGTCAAATCGATCATCGGCACAGTTTGACAAGTCTATTTGGCCGACAGAGAGACAGGTCCGTGAAGCAGGAAACAAAACCGAGCCAGGCCGAGCCGAGCCGAGCCAAACAAAGTCTGTGGACCACCGGCAGTTTCGGTCTGGCCAAGTCCAGACGCAGAGTCGCCCGGCATAGGGACAGGGACGGAGCGTAACACTTACGATTTGTAATGGCCTCTAATCATGCGACAAAAAGAGGAAGAGGTCCTCCCGCCAGGACCTACCGCCGCGGCAGGAAAACAGGTAGCCGGTTGGGCAAATGTAGCATCTCTGCGCGCCGTCAGTCTGCGGTTCGAGTGTTAATGGTTTGTTAGTACGCGGCGGTGTCCTTGTCCTTGTCCTTGTCCGCCCACCCAATGCCCAATGCCCAATGCCCTAAACCCGATACTCGATACTCCGCCCACCGCAATTATGACTCCTGTGGTCGTTGTGTTGGCGGTAATTTAGTTATCTCCCGAGACTGCACGCAATTTTCGCCGGAAATGGACGGTCGGCGGTCGAGAGGCACAGAGATCTTTGATTTAGCATGCACTGTTTAAAAACACATTCGGCAGCCTATAAGCCGACTTTACAACCAATGCCCGGCGATAAACACCGCAGACAATACAATACGCTTGGCTCATAAATCTGCGAAAATCTGGCCGGCCCTGCTCCATCGATTGGCAGGGGGGGCGGTTGCGTGTTTAGCAAATTACTCAACAGCTGGCCAGCTGAAGGATCTGCTGGTGGTGGGGCAGGCGGAGGGCGGCCAGCGAGCCATTAAATAAATTATAACGAACCCAGCCCTCTTAGGACGCTAAGCGGAATGGACACCGCCGCCAACAAATTGCTCCCCGCCTGCCGTCGACGAGCTCGCGCCCTCTCCATGTGGGAGACGACACGCAGTCTGCAGTTTCCGCGGATGAGGATCCCGGCGGCAAGCCGGAGGATGTGAAGAAGGAGGTGCCCGTGTCAGCAGCTTGCTCAAAGCAAATGCCGCTGGAAGTTGTCTTTTTGGCTGCGTTTTTAATTTATGTTATTGATGCGAAAGATATATGAAAGGCACTGAGAGAAATGGGGAAAATGGCCCAGTATACAGATTCTCATTATAAATTGGCAAGTATGCAGTTTGGGGCCTTAAATATCTTTGCCAAAAAAACAAAGTTTCAGCGACCGTAAAAGCTAAAGCAAAATGTGTGTGGGAAAAATGTGGAGATGCAAATGCAAATGCAAAATTTCGGTGAAGGTTGCACTTCAAGATTCTGCGTGAGCAGTTAACGGAGGAACACAAAACGAGGAACACAAACGAAATGAGTTACGGATTTGCCATCGCTTAAGTTGAGTGCCAATCTGAGCCGGCTCCAAACTCCAGTCATATAAACAAATGAACATATGTAAAATTCATGCTCGACAGCTACAACGCGGGCTGCGAATGAAACTGGAGACGAAGACTGACGCTGAGACTGAGACAGAGACTGGGGCTCAGGCTGAGGCTGAGGCTGAGGCTGGGACTTGCACTGCGGCTGATGCTGATGTGTTTTACGACTTGACACAGAGCCGCAGAGGATGGGATGGGCTGGGATGAGGATGAGGCCTCCGCAGTGACTGGACAAAGTGGCCGACAAAAGTCGGTCGGAGATCCGTGAGCTTCAAGCTCGGAGTTCGGAGTTCGGAACTGACTGAAATGGCTTTGAAGCGCACATTTGCCAAAGTGATCGTAAAAATGCCAAGCCAAATACCTTGAGCAAGTCAAGCGCGGCAATTAAAATTGAACTTTTATGTTACAATGACATATAGCCCAGTCGCAGTCGCAGAGCGCCGTAGAGCTCTGAAATGAGATGGTGATGGGTGGCGAGGAGTGGAGGCCATCCGTGTGAACGGGGCAAGATCAAAAGCTTGAGCCGCAGCCACGCACTTGCAACTGGGAAAAGGACGCAGATAGTGTGCGACCTCTCTCTCTTTTTCTCTCTCTCTCTAACCGGACAATGCAAATGCCCCGTCCTCGACCCGTGCCCCGTACAGTTTTTTTTCACAATTTAATTGCAAATAAATTGAGTTTTTGGTACTTCATTTAAGCGAAACACGCTAAACTTTCCTGGACCGTCGGCGGATCCATTAAACTCGTCGTCGTCGTCGGCTGTCTCGGGATGTCTCTTTTGGTCTTCTCGACGAAGCACAGCTGGCTTTTACGAGACTCGGAAAGTTTCGAAACTAATTCTTTGCATGAAATTAAAATTGTTTCCTATCCCAGTGAGTCCGGCTCTGCAAATGCCTCTTTTCGGCAGGACTCTAACACCTTGCACAGCTAACTTCCTGGAAGATGTGTCTCCCACTTGTATCCTACGGTCTCATAATGAGGTTCCGCTAACTGATCCATCAAAACTCCGTTAGAAAACTGTCAACAGATGCACGGGAACTCCTAGATTGGGCACACAGTAGTCCTAGGCCCCTAAAAGCAGTCGTTGTTGACCAAACGGAAGGCAAAACAAACAGCCTGGCGAGCCGACAAATATTGGACAATCACATATGACAGATCGCTCGTTCATCTGGACTAGGACAAGTGAAAATTAGGCACACACATGCACACAGCTCACACTCACCAGCACACACGGCGAGGACGGTTGTCAAACAGTTTTCGCTCCTTCATGCTAAATTTGCAAGGCAAACAAACGCTGTCGTTGGTCCCGCCGGACCTGCCACATCCAGACAGACGACCCAGTGGCACTGGCAGTGGCAGTGGCAAGGACGACGGAGGTGTCACAACGACGGGGTGCCAGGAGCTGCTGTCACAGCGAGTGGCGGTGTTTGGGCTAGGACATGTAGCTCTCGACTTCGGATTCAGATTTGAATTATGTAGTCCTTAGCCCCAGTCCGTACCAGATGCCCGTTCTGAGAAGCCTTCAGCTATTCATGAGGATGAGGATAAGGGAGATAATAATAACTTTTGAAGACCACTTCGCACTCCCATTCGAAAGAGGTTTACGATCTCGTGAGTTTGAATGAATTTGACTGTACTCACACTGGCCCTTTACGGCCCCTCGTAATGATCTATAGAGCAAGTTTTATGTCTGCTCTGCTTGGCGACAAAATTTACAGCCTTTAGTAAATCACGGACACAGTACAGTGTGTATCCGTGCAGTGGGGCCAACATGTGCATCAATTCAGGATATGACGGCAGTGCCATAAAATCCTATCAGTAGCGTGGCTCTGAGACCTCAAAGCCTGTTCAAAGATTCGATGCATCTTTACGGCCGTAGCTATTGAGTTTTGAATTCCGTTTATGGAACGCTAATTGGGGACTTTGTTGACGAAATATTAACTGGAAAGTGTCCCAAAGAGTGTGAACTGTAACACGTTTTCCTTTCATTGTTTACGGCTTCTTTTTTTGCCTTTTCAGGAAATTAGATTCTGAAAATATATGGAATTTTATTTGGAATCCCCTGATTTGCTTCCCAATTTTAACATTTTCTTACGATTCCATGTTGAATTTGACTTTGAATACATATTTCCTATAAGCATTTAAATTTCTTCATCTCGGACTTCCAGGCAGGAAGTCAATATGCCACAACCACGTTTATTAAGAAATTTCCGTTTCAGGAGGCCCTAAAAGGACGCCTCGGCTCCTTATCAAAAGATGGGGATTCTGGCGCTGCCACGCATGAGGGGCTCCGATAATTGAAAACTGTCAATACGCAAATTAGAGAATTTGTCATGTTATCGTGACCAAGTGCCTGTGGTCTCGGCGTGAGCACGGAAATGGGCGGGGACGCAATCAATTAATGCCCTGGCCAGGCAGGCATGTCCTGTTTGGCTCATTTGCATTGCCGCACAGCTGAGGCATTGCAGTGCACTCAAGTGGCTGGCACTGCGAGGTCCTTGCATAACGCTTCATTAGCATCCAGATTACCGCGGGGATTCCGGGCCCATCCTATTAGTACGATCACAGGGAATGGTCCCGAGTACCTAGAGGTGGTGTTGCATCAGCCTGCCAGCTCATTCCGCTCGATTCAGCTCGAGAATTCGAAAGATGTTTGAATATTTTTATAGACCAGAGATTTGCATGCGGCCTGCTGCCAGGACTCTACTCCCTCCCGTACTCACTCACACAAAGGAGGCAAAGGAGCAGCCATTTTAGCTCTGAATCCATCTACCGTTCTCTCCCCTGTCCCTTCCCTAGTCCTGTGTGGAAGCCAGATGCAGGCGGCATGTGCGTATCCTTAATATGCGTAAACTTCACGCTTAATTCTTTATATTATGATGATGTCCTTTCGCTGTTTTCGCTTTTGTTCGTTGGTTTTTCAATTTTTCAAAACTGCAGACCGTCCAACTGTACCAGGTGTGACTTTCGTTTGCCATTAATGTTTCTGTTGATAGATTTTTATGTTTGTATATCGGTAAAAGACTTTTCCAGCCGGGGTAGAAGGTTCTAAAAAAAAGGCTGCGGAGGGAACGGGACTTGGCTCTGGTATGTTGACTTTTCGATGCCGCCTGCCAGCTCGTTAATAGTTTCCCGGACATGTAATCCTTCAATCCTGGATACCATGCACCCACCTAATGAGCTTGAAGTTAATCCCCGTACGGCGTCGTTATTACATTAAATTTCATAAATCAAATGCAGCTTCCTGGGCTAACCCAAGCCATGATTCCATCGAAGTAAACAACCATGAACTGGATGTGTTGCCGGCAGAGGATAAGCCAAGAAGCTGAAGGAAGCCCGTACATAACCCATAAACCTCGCTGACAAAGACTTGGCCTAACTAGCCGGGAAGGATGCTGAAGGGATGCAGGGAGTGGAAGAATGGGATAAACATACATTTGGAACACACGACACACGCAACTGTGGGTGCTAAAAATGCCAAAACCGGAACGATTGATAATGCGTCCTGGTCTGGGTAACATTGGGCCTGGTCTGGGCTCTCGCCCTGTGTCCTGTGCCTTGTGCCGGCGGCAGCCTTCACGCTTTAATTGGCTGCCAGCGACAAAATAAAAGTCATTCAATTCAGGACGGGACAGCTGCGCACACCACACACACCCAAAGTGATCGGGCGAATTTCGACGGGGGGGTTGATGTGCGGACGGATTATGGATGTGGATTCGGACTCGGATGCGGATGCGTTTGAGTATCAAACATCCAGCAAAGAACCGCCCCGAACTGCCTCGGCCAATCAGAGCTCTTCCCGGGCGTGGCATTAGCTCGATTAAAGCGCGGAGAAAGACCGATTCTCTGCGGGACTCTCTCGCGCGACTCTTGCCTCTCTGTCGCGCGGCGAAGTTTGATCGGTGCCATATTGTATCCGAGTATCTGAGTAACTGAGTATCTGAGTATCTGTACCTGGAGTGGCGTGGCGCTATCAACCACCGAGGGGCGGGCGCGAAAGCTGCTCTCGCTCTCCTCATCCGCAGCCAGCATCTCCGTCTCCAGCCCGACGCTGGTGGTGGTGGTGGTGGGTCGGCGCTGGAACCAGTTTATGGAGCGATCTCATTGTGGAGTAGTCGTCGACATAGCCCGGGCCCGGCCGGCCTTCGTTAATTTATGCTCGCGCTTCTCTTTAGTTGCTTTGCAAGTCTCGTGCTGTTTGATCGCCGAAGCGCGCGTAATTCCAAGAAAAAGTCCCGCTGCGTCCGAGTTCGATTGTCGCCGCTGCCTATCGGGTTGGGTTTGGAGTTGCGAACTTCCGTCGGAATCGTGATGGCGTGGAGCCTTTGGGCCAGCTTCCTAGTGAATAACTACAGAGAATTCCCAGCATCTCTTGTGCAATCGAATCGACTTTGAGGCACTACTTCAAAGCCAAAAGCAAAGCCAGTTTGTGCTACAGTGAGGCATCAGTTTAGTTTTTAAGTTATCAGTAAGCAGATTGGATCCGGACAATGGATATGTCCAGCGCCAACTCGTTGCGACCGCTGTTCGCGGGCTATCCCTTTCAAGGTGAGCTTTAATCTAGGATTTCTCCTGTTCAAATCCTTCATTAAATGTCAGGACGAGGGCTTGGTGATTAAATTGAATCTTGGCCAGGCGTGATTGTTGGCCATATATTTTCTTCATAATAAAACAATTAATGTTCTAAATCTATTGAGGATTGAACCATAAAACTATGTTTTCATTAAATTCCGTTCACTCCTTTACAGGACAAGGACGCGTCAACCAGCTCGGGGGCGTCTTCATCAATGGTCGCCCGCTGCCCAATCACATTCGCCTAAAGATCGTGGAAATGGCGGCCAGTGGCGTTCGCCCCTGTGTGATTTCCCGCCAGCTGCGGGTCTCCCACGGCTGTGTGTCCAAGATCCTGAACCGATACCAGGAGACGGGCTCCATTAGGCCGGGCGTGATAGGCGGGTCCAAGCCGAAGGTGACCTCGCCGGAGATCGAGACCCGAATCGACGAGCTGCGGAAGGAAAACGCCGGGATATTCAGTTGGGAGATACGCGAAAAGCTGATTAAGGTAAGTAGCCAGTTGCAGTCGTCGCACCTGCATAACTGCAGGAAGCAATAAATGTGCCAAAACAAAGGATGCAAGGACTTTGTCAGAGACCGCATGCCATTATTTGCACACACAGAAAATGCGATGCGAATCAGAGATCCCGTTCGCCGGCAGCCTACTTCCGTTTTCCGAAAAGTCACGTGGCAGACTCGGGCCGCCCGCTGGCTTTGTTATGGCACGTTGCCGACTCCTCCGCTTCCGACATCGTTCCTTTTTGCATATATGCTGGCCGGCAGGCTGGCCAGATGGCCAGATGGCCACATGACCCAAGGACCAAGGACCGAGGACTGTGGACCGATTTTGAACTTGGCCGCTCTCTCATTGACAAATTTGTTGTACAACGGCGACGACAAATTTTGCTTGCCACCCAAACCGTTGAGAAATCGATTAAACCATAAAGAGTCGCCGTTGTTGTCGTTTCCCTGTGTCGGCATCAGCATCGATTGTGTTTCATCCTTGAGGCGGCGACAAGGTGCAAAAAGAGAATATCCATATATTCATGTGCCCTCGGGACATCGCTTTAAACTTCCTGTTTGACAAGCAAGTTAGGGGCATGAGCAAATATGACAATGTGTGGTGGCAGTGAGATTACCCACACAACAAGTCTCGTTTGGTGAGCTTCCCACCAGATGCACTTAATTCAAGTCACGTTTTAATGGACGATTTGTGAATCCAACAAAGCCAGTTGTACGACATCCATCCTCAGCTTCAATATGTCACCTCAGAGACAACGAAAAAACCTGGTCACAAAGCTGGTAACCTTCGCTAATACCGACCTATTATTAGCGCTAAGCTGTAGGGAAGATGAGCACACACAGGCACCTGGATCAGTGGGAGAGGCAAAGTCCAAAGATGAGATGGGGTTCGGGCTCAAATCTGAACCTACGCCAATAGTGATCGGCCAGTTGGCGGGATCAGCTCCTCTGATCCACGTATATGGATGAGGGCTGTCTTGGAGTGCCGCTTAGCCTTTCGGCAAGATTGGAGGAGGCGGGAGATCCCTGCCAGTACGAGAACAAGAGATCGTGTATTCATGCGCCAGCCTCTTTTGGCGGCTCTCGTCTCGCTCTTTATTTGAAGCCGCAATTAGCCACACTTTATGTGGCGATACGATTCGGGCGACCATCGATACGATCGGCCAGATATCGCACACGCACAGGCATATAGTATATGAATATGTATCATAGCCGGGAGATGCACACTCGGTACGAAAGGTGCGCTGGAGCGCCTCGCTCTGTCCGGGCAGTAGGCGTTTGTTGGAATACTGCCCCAGGTGCGCTTCACGCTTAATTAGAATACGCTGTGGGCACCTGGCGGCCTCCTTCCTCCCATTCCACTGGTCGTCTTGGCCACGGCCCCTCCTAATCGATGCAGATACATCTTGTTCGACGATCGTGATTGATTTCAGAGGCGGCTATTGCATTATAGCTGATCCTGAGCTTAGTCTTAAGCCCTGAAATATTTATGACCCGCTGACAAACTGTTTATTTCCAGGAAACTTAATTATTAAAAACACAGAGCACCTGTCACTCATCCAAAGAAACAAATAAAGCTAAAAGAGACCCGAAATGCGGGAAAGAGGTAGGAAATTTGTAGGCAAAGACCACAGCGATTTGGTAAAGTAAAAGCGCAGTCAAGTGTCAATCCGACTGTCAACTAATTAATTAAATTTCAATTGAAATTGTTAAGCCAGAACTCGCAGGCAGAAAACGTATCGCGCAGTCGGGGGCTCGCCTCAGATCGAGATCAGTTTGGGTCGGGATTGGAATTGGTATCCAGTTGTCAGTTGCCCCAAGATTAGCCGTCACACATTCCAGCGGCCGAGCAGCAACCGGTCTCCGGCTCAGTCCCAACTCCAGCTCCAGCTCCGCCGCAGTCATAAATAACGCAACAAAGTCCAGTTGAAAATCAAAACACATTTCTGTTGTTGTTCCCATGACACATTCAATAGAAATAGGAGCCAGTAGCCAGTAGAAGACCAACCAGACAGCGCACCCAGCCAGCATCCATTCCAATCTGAATCCAGACTGGACAAAATGTCAGTTTCGGTTTCCGTGGCCGGCGTCTCGGCCTGTCTCGCCTCGCTGTCTTGTCTATGAGGTGCCAGTTATGCCACCTTTGTTCGGCGGGGAATTAGCCACAGCCCCTTGCACTTCGCACCGCGCTTCATGATAATTTCGTTAGTGGAAAAATAATTTTTTATTAATCATGAAAATGTTTGCGGCACATGCCACTCCATTTGAGCAACGCCTGACACTCTGGGCCACGTCTGCCGGCAGACTTGGACTGCATCCAGTGCCCAGAACTGGGTTCCCACTCCCAGAGGGATGACTGCGCGTCGCACAGTTGCTGGAAGCCGACATGTCGCTCTAATGAAATCTGACAGTTTTCAGTTTTCGAGGAGACGCTTCCATGAGATACCGTTTTGGGGATTGATTTGGTGATCGTACTTAACCGTGTGTTTCTCTAATTTTTAGTGCTGTCCGACAAGCGCCAGGTCGACTTTTTGTACAGAAAAAGGGCTTGAACGCCGCTGAACTGTGTCAAAGTCAAGGGAAAGAGCTTAACTTTGCATGTGGAAGCTTAACTTCACGCCGTGCCATTTCTCGCAATTTGTTTTCCATTCCCGCAGCGGATTCTTCGGCATCTCAGCACTTGTCCAGCCTCTTGACACAACACGCGACAAGGGCCAATGCCAGATAGAGATAAATCTCATGGCTGGCCTAACTCTCGGCTTGACATTTCCCTAATTGGATTACAAGCCAAAGAAGGCAAGGGGCGGAGCTACATGGAAATTGTCCAAACACAAGCAGCTGCCCGGCCTCTGTGGCATTAGTGTCAGAGCTTTCCAAGTGCATTGTCCCCTCCGGGAACAGTAGCTTCTGAAGAGGCTTATCGGAGGCCTCGCCTTATCTTAATTGGCCCTGCATCGTGTTAGAACTGGAATCGATTTAAGATAAAACCGAATTATAAACCAATTTCTAATTGGATAACTTTCTCTTCTTAGGAGGGCTTCGCGGATCCACCTTCGACGTCGTCTATCAGCCGCTTGTTGCGGGGAAACGATCGCGGCAGCGAAGACGGTCGGAAGGACTACACCATACACGGAATACTTGGAGGTAAGCAAAACCCATTTGGGTAGAATAGGGGACCGGGGATCGGGGATCGGGGGAATCTATCTCGCTGTGAAAATCACCGATCATTTATTTGATAATTTCGGAAAATCATCATCAAATCATTTGTAGCTCAAATCAACAAACTGAACTGCTGGCGGCGGCAACATGGCTTTGATCGTCTTAGAACCAGCGACTTAAACTTAAATAAAAGCCGCTCGGAATGGAAAGGGAGGGGAGAGAGAAGAAGACTACAATGGATCTCTCTGGCCGATACGATAACGATCTCGAGCTCTTGTTGGCTATACACCACGGCCGAATTAGGTGTAGATGATGACACCTGAGAATCAAAAGTACACCAGACGGGACTCGGGGATTCGAGATTCTCTCGCCCAGTCCCAGTCCCAGCTAATAACGCTGCTTTCCTCTGCCTTGCGTGAGACCTCTTACTGACCGCTCCTCTGTCCCATGATCGGAGCCAATAATCGGAGTAAATATGCATAGTCATTCGATAAACGACCGGCGGGGTCAAAGCCAGAGAGCTGGGTATTCGGCGTTCGGTATTCGGCATTTGGAAAATTGGTTAGAAAATTGTTTTGTATGATCTCTCGCACTGTACTTGGCTTTTTCAATTAGGGCCGACAGTCGAGCTACTTTGCCGTGCCCTCCTTTTGCCAATTGTCAGTTTTTGCCGACATCCTATGTTATTTGGCCGACCGACTGTCACAACACAGATCCCGCCTCACAATGGCCCGCAGGGGGATTCCCATAGACGTCACCTTGACGTTGTCTCTCTGTGTGCGACTAGCAGCCGACAATGACTTTGGCTTGCATTCGATCAATGAATGCTGTACGAATATTCGGGTCTTCCGTCCTTGAAGGGTAGTCATGGTCCCTGTTGTTCCTTTCTGTTCTTTATTTTGTATTCAAAACTCGTGTGAGAAAATGCCACTTACAGGTGAAAATCCTAAAGGAGTACAGGAGAGGAGTTAGAGCAGGACATTTGACCTTCTCAGCCTCCGTTTTAAGTTGCCGTGAAGCACCTGTATGCTGGGGCTACTTAACTCCAAGTTGGAATCGTACAAATATAAAATATATGCCCCAAGCAAGGGTACTCATTATGTTGTCGAAGCGTATAATAAGCACACGCCCTCCCATCATCATCATTGATTCCCCCGTGCTCGCAGACAGAGACCCATTCCGCTCCATCATTATGGCCTTGTGGCTGGCCAGAAGTAGCAGCCAGCTCGCAATCACAACCCCAAACGGAATGGATGCGCAGAGACACATCCGAAGAGACCCCAGCTGTGTTGGAATCTTTGGGATCTGAGATCTGGGATCTGGGATCTGGGACTGAGGGACCTGGGTTCCGGGATAACAAAGTCGGTACCCGTTGCCTGTAATCAACGCCTTCTTTGCCGGCGACCAAGTGACTCCGGCCCCTCCTCACCGGCGGACGCCGAAAATGAAATTATGCATTATTAAATATGTTTCTCCATCTTATATTTCGCGTATAATTTCGTTTGATTTGGATTTTGTACAATTTATACAACCGACCAGCCTCCACGTCCACGTCCACGACCAACTCGGAGACTCTTTCCCAGCTTCCCCAACTACAAAAGCCCCACTGTCGCTCGCTGTGTTTATCGGCGGCTCCCTTTGATCTCGCGAATACCGAAAAAACGCTGGAAAAATATGAAATACCCAATAATAGCTGAATGTGCCCCGATAAAAAGAAAGAGAAAATTGTGTGGGGGCTACCGAAATAACGAAATAAGTTAGGTGACAATAATGCTGTTATAATTTGAGTCCACCAAAGCCGTTATTAAGAGCATTGATAGCATCCGACAGATGCCTGCCCCTGCCTCTGCCCCTGGCCATGATAGAGATCCTCACCTAAAAATACCAATTTAAATTGTATTATATTGGAATAATTAAGAAGAAGGTTAGGCATTAGAGCAGCCTAATTATAATTCTAATCTGGCAATATCTGAGCGGCCTTCGTGGTAGAGTGGGTCGAAGGCATCGTGGCAATTATTTGGAATTCGATGCGACTTCGATGCCACTTCTCCGGAATCTGCAGCTTGATAAATACTGATACTGATACTGATAAATACTGGTCACCACGCCCCGTCGAAGGCACAACAAACACACCGCTAAACGCTGGCTACGCCTCCGCCGAGACGCCTGACAATAGCCAAGCTGTCTGACTCGGATCCCGAAGCCATGACTGATAAATACGCGTGCGATTTGTTTTATTTAGTGCGATCCCAGGCGATCCAAGACCGGCCCACTCAGAGAGCGAAGAAAGTGACGCAACACAAAGAAATCAAATGCCAAAACACCGACACCGAGAAGTCAACGAGGGACCAGGCCAGGCCAGGCCAGAAGAAAGAGAAAAGCCGGTCAGAACACTTGTGGCAATTAGTGGCCGGAACAATGGCTTCAAGAGAGGCCGCCGTGGGAATGGCCAAGGTTATTTACCAAATACTCTCTCCGATCAGAAGGGCCCAGGACCAGACAATGCGGCAGCGATGACCAGGATCCTGTCAAACCCAAAACAGGTTCAATTATTTGCAGAAAATTAAGTACAGGCAAAGAAAAATCGAGTAAGCCACAGCATTTTAAAATATAACTAAACATTTAAATGAAGATATATGAAATTTTTTTGCTATATCGCTAAATCGGAACCCAACCCGATTTAGTTTGTATAAACTGTGAGCTACGACGATCTATGCCTATATATTTACTTATGTATATCCTATATATTCCGTAAATGTTTCTAAAATATTAAAAGGATATATGTGTACAAATTTCTTGAGGATTTTCCATTCAAATCAGCTCTTATTACATTTGCTTTTCTGAGTGCACAAACGAAACAAAAATGCAATGGCCGAAGGACGAAGGCAAGCGATCCTGTTTTGGGAGTTTACACCTCTAATGATTCGCAACGGGATGTCGAAGGAAGATGGCCTGATGGGGAGAGCGGGCGCGAGAGCGAGAGCCCGACAGGCAGAGAGCCGTGAGGAGCATTCCTGCAGTGTCACATGACAAATGACTGCCGAAGGCAAAGGAGCAGCAGAGCTCAACGGCGGTGATTGCGCAAAAATATAGTGCGCTATCCTTGCATGTGCATGAGTTGGGCTCTAACCCCGCCAGCACCAGAGGCACCAGCAGCACCGACTCCGGAGCCCGTAGCCCGAAGCCCGGACCCGCAGCCGAGCTGACCCTATCTCACACATATGGCCCGATGATCCAGTGGCTGGCTCATTTGTTCGACTCGAAAACCCATTAAAATCGTTCATGCCCGAAAAAAGTGTCAACGTAACAAAAGCATCGCCTTGACTTCAAATGCACCGATCCCAGGCGGCGTCTTTAATGCCCACCAGGGTGTCCTGGAGCGTTCCGTTTGATCTCATTGTGGCTCGGCCCGACGCTCGTGTATGCGTTCCACCGCCTTCGATGCTCTGCTGCAGCGCCCCCTCCTGAGTCTGAGTCTGAGTCGGAGTCTGAGCCTGAGTCGTTCGTGTTGATGAGTTACAAAATATTTTATTAACGTATTATCACACTTTAACCAACGCTCCGTCCCGCTCCCTCTGGGTTCTCCCCTCTTTCGTTCCTGCCCTCGCTTTCGTTCTGTTCATCTGGGATTTGTTTTGATCAAGTGTTTGTATGCATTGTTATTTAAATTAGTTTCATTTCATTCTGGCCGCCATCGGTCTCCTTCGATTCCTCCTCGATTCCGATGATTACGTTTCTTCTGCCGCCGGATTATGATTATAACTAATTTTGGTCTCTTCCCATGTACCTCGTACCGCCCCAACATGGAAGCCCTGGCGACTTTGGTAAATTAGTTTAAATGGGGCTCAGCGGGAAATTTGATTTGAATTTAAACATGGTATTTAGTGGTCTGCTCATTTGTATTTTCTTTTTGGCTCCGACTTTTCCATTGCGAGGGCGTTTCTAAATACTTTATTGGTGAAATTATACGATTTCTTCAAATATATTCGGTTTCAAAATTAGAATACTACAAAATATGAGGGACACATATTATATTCCAAACGAACCAGAATTGTTATGGGGACACTTAAAATATACCTTGATACTGTATCAATATTAGACCCGAATGCCGATAC
This sequence comes from Drosophila parvula, assembly GCA_018904695.1. Taxonomy (NCBI): domain Eukaryota; kingdom Metazoa; phylum Arthropoda; class Insecta; order Diptera; family Drosophilidae; genus Drosophila; species Drosophila parvula. The sequence continues at coordinate 35,715 of JAEIIG010034149.1, forward strand.
ATTAACCGATATCTCAACATTGCCATAAATTATATTCTGTTTGATATATCGGAAGAATTTACCCATTCCGGCTTTAACCATTGGCGTCAATACCCAAGGACAACAAAATCTGTAACATAACCCAAAAGGATATTTGCAAAGGAAAATATGTGATTGAAAAGATGAAGTTGGCGCTTATTTGATGTTCTAATTTCGTTTGCCACAAATATATATATAGCATATATATGTTATAAGCATATAGATATATTTAAATAAATTATATTTATGAACCCAAGGCAAGTATGTACTTGGGTGTTATTGCCAAACCTTTTTCCTGAGGCAATATTTAACCCTCGCAGTTTTAAGCTAGTTGTCTTACAATTATTTTGTATTCCCCTCTTCCACCCCCCTTTATTGTTCACCAATAATATATTTTGGCCAAATTGTTAATACGCTCGCAGCATTCCATGCCATTCCTTCATGCTTGAACCTAACCCATGTGAGCGGCATTACTTTTAAAGCTCCTGTAATCCTTGTGCTGACATGAATCTTAAGACTTAAGAAATAACACACGGCGGAGTCGGGCCGAACTGAAATGAGCCGCTCTGAGCTGGGCTTGGGTATGGGTTTCGGTTTGCGACTGGTACTGGGGTTACCCCTTCGGTCAGGTCCATGTCATTCGGCCTGAGACATGTCAAGTCCCGAATCTGCGGCTCGGAGACAGGGAGCGCGTTCCCCAAACTGACATCTGACAGGCTGTCGGTTGGGCGGTCGGTCCCGCGTTCTCCCGCCGAGCAGGGCTGCTCCCCTCTCAGCTCGAGAATTGGTTATCAATTGCAGGTCGCCTTGCATTAGATGCACCAATTTAGGTCGTAGATTCGGTGTCAGGACTGTTGATTGATGACAGTGCTAGGGTTCCCAGCCCATATCGACCCCGAGTAAGATAATGGGCCGGGTACCGATTGAATTTTGTGCAGCAATTGTCCGTCAAAAGTGATTGGGCCCCCAAAATAAGCACACACACAATGAACGGCATGGAAAATGACCGCTTGCCTTTTGCACTTTGCCACCAGTCGGGGCTGGGGCCACACAAGGGAGCGCCTACCTGCTGTTCGGGAACACAACTCGAACGTCGTCAGAGATGATGGAATACCTGCCCAGATTACGAAACCGCAGCAATTTATCAAAGCTTAGGGCCTCAAACGGTTTTCCACCTATAGTTCCCGGTCACCGGACCGGTCAAAAAGAAAGCCCCGCAATTCAAAGACGCAGCAGCTCCACAGTAGCCAAAGTGGTGCCCTGTCGGTCGGGGTTGGTGCCAATATAAAAAGGCTTTTGTCTTGGTCGCCGCTGGATTGTATTCTCTCGCTGGTTCCCTCTCCCTTGGCATGGATGGGCAAGTAGCAACAAATTAATAAAATGTTTAACATTTAAAAACTAATTGATTTTTCTGCCTTCCACCTTTTATGCTGTCTTTCCCTGGCCCGCTTCATCGCTTTGTCTTCTCGACTCAGCTCGGCTCTCGGATCTCGGATCTCGGGTCGCTCCAGGAACCCGATCCGAACCGACCCCCTTATTTCGTATAATTAAGTTTTATTGTTTCGTGTGTTGAAAGATTAATAGTCCGACTTCTGTATTTTATCATTCGTATCCATCCATTCCGTTTCCATTTAATATGCATGTGAACTTTTCGACTTCTTTATTGGACCACAGGCCGAACTAAACAGTGGGCGTTCCGCGCCCTGTTCCGTTGCGAGGTTTCTCGGAGGTTTCGCTTAAGGGGATTTTGGGTGTGGCCTGTGGTCGTCGCCGAAGCTCATAAGCGTGCCAAAAGATCATTTTACAGTTCCGGGGATCGTCCCCAACGACTAGCACTAGCTAGTGCTATATAAGTGGGTTTTCGCAAAGCCCATTTTGATAATTTACATAAGGTTGATATTGATGATAGCTCAAGGATTAGATCACAACCGGTTCAGTTTGATACAGCTCCCATAAATCACAGCGGAGCAGCAGGTAACCGGATATCATCTAATACGTAATGTCAATTAATAATATCGCCTGGAAGACCGGAAAAGATTAACAGGCCAAACACTGACCGCAATATCGGTTCCCAAGTAGGAGAGCCACAGCCACACACAGACCCTCGAAGGTACGAAACATTTAATCGAGTGCCAAGGTATTTCCGCTTCACCGACAGACACACAAATAATGGTCACAGCGGGATCAGGACGCAGGGCTCTAATCCTAAGCAAAGTCCTTTGAAAAATGAGCTTGTGATCTTGTTGAATAATTCCCGCAAAGGCGGCAGCTCCCCCGCTTTGATCCCAAGCCGTTAAGGGTTGCGACTCCTCCGCTCCGCCCCGAATACGCGGTTTATTGTGTAATGAGCTCTCCAAATAATTTGGCACGGCTGTTCCTCGTGGTGTGGCTCTGCTCGATGCTGCTCCGCCACACGCCGCGCTTCAAGCCCGATTGCCAATGACGGCGGCTTTTCCCGGCTTTCCTTTCGTAAACAGATGCCGAAGTTAATTGGCGCACTCCTCCATGGCCGCTGACAACTTGCCGATCATCTTCTTGTGTAACGTGATATATTGTGTCACTTGTCAATGCTGTGACTTTTACGAGCTGCCTGCGGCAACGCCCCCTCTCTCTCTCTGCAGCATCTCGGAGTCCCTGGAGTAGACTGCCTTCTGTGGGATCGTCGGTGGCTTTGACAGATTTGCTGCGCTCCCTGACGTTTCAATTAATATGCAATGGCGCGCATTGAACGACGCCTCCCATTCCCATTCACATGGAGTTGGACCTCAAACTATGATCGGGGGTCACACGATCGCCGGCGATCCACGTCGGTGGCCCCTATTCATGAATTCGGAGATCAAACCGCCGAATATGATTCATTTTCAAAGAAAACAAGGGGTGTGGAGAATTTTATGGCCTCTTACGAGGCGTTAATAATTTAAGAGTTGCCTTTCAATGTCCCTATTCTAACCCCAATCGCTTTCCCATCTTTTCAGGCCGCGACTCGGACATCAGCGACACGGAGTCGGAGCCTGGGATTCCGCTGAAGCGCAAGCAGCGCCGTTCCCGTACCACCTTCACAGCCGAGCAGCTGGAGGCTCTGGAGCGGGCCTTCGCCCGCACCCAGTACCCGGATGTCTACACCCGGGAGGAGCTGGCCCAGACCACTGGCCTGACCGAGGCTCGTATCCAGGTCTGGTTCTCTAACCGCCGGGCTCGTCTGCGCAAGCACTCAGGTGGCTCCAGCTCCGGCCTCTCGCCCATGAACAGTGGCGGCAGCTCCAGCGTGGGCGTGGGCGTAGGGCCAAGTGGGGCCACTGCTCCTCTGGGATTCGGCCCCCTCGGAGTTGGATCTATGGCTGGCTACAGCCCGGCACCAGGAACCACTGCCAACGGAGCGGGCATGAACGAGGCAGTGCATCATACGGCTCACGCTCCCAGCTCTCATCACAGTGCAGCAGCGGCTGCAGCAGCGGCGCATCACCACACGCAGATGGGAGGCTATGACCTGGTCCAGAGTGCGGCTCAGCACGGATTCCCCGGCGGCTTCGCTCAGCCCGGACACTTTGGCAGTCAGAACTACTATCACCAAGGTGGGTAAACTACAATCGGTGAGAGCGTACCTTCTGGGGAGTTCCGCTTAAAAGTCAACCATTTTAAACTGATTAACTCTGCCATTTGCCTAACCTATCCTTTCTATCCCTTTACAGACTACTCGAAGCTGTCAATAGATGACTTCTCCAAGCTGACCGCCGACAGTGTTTCCAAGATCTCGCCCTCACTGCACCTGAGCGACTACTCCAAGCTGGAGTCGCAGTCGCCCTCGAACTGGTCACAGGCCGCCTACCATCTCAACCAGACGGCGGTGGCAGCGGCCAACTACAATGCCCATGTGGCGCAGCACCAGCTCAACGACTATGCCGCTGCAGCGGCTCACGGGAACGCGGCGGCGGCGGCTGCCTACAACCACAACCACCCCTTGCCGGCTCAGGGCCAGGCCAAGTACTGGTCATGAGCTGGAGGAGGAGTCACCTCTCGACTTTCGCATTAGTTTTATGCATTTCAATTATCAGCAGAGGCAGGCGCACATGGAGACGTCGTATAGTTAGTTGAGTGTTAGGCAACTATTTATACCCCTGAACGTGAATATGGAAAGTATCGGCTTGGCTATAATTTAAGATTACTTCGCTTACTGCCTGGGCATTACATGGCTTTTAAGGGCGCATTAAGGCTGGCAGCATTTCGAACCGATGGATGTACATTAATTTATATTTATTAAACAATAACTGTAAGGCGATATTGTTAAACAAAATAGGTACATGAATTCATTCTTAATCAAGAAGATAATAAAATATTGAAATCAAGAGTCGGTGCATCCTTTTTTCGGTGGCCAGTGCCAAGAACCCCTAGGTAAGCCCCCAATTAAAGCCTCGATTTGTATTGTAGGAACAAACCAGTAATATTTTTATATATTTGCAATAGTTTTATATGATATACATAGATGTGTATACAGATACATATAACTTTGATAATTGGTGGATACTTCCGCTGCAGGGTCTAGCTCCCTTCGTGTTTTCGAAGCTCAACCTCATGCACGCGTAGATAAGTTTCATATATAATCGAAGTAAATACTTTGTAGTAAATAATTTGTTTTGTTTAGCATTTGGAATACTTGTAGTTTGATTTGAAAATACATAATTGTTTAAGTTAATTATTGACAACATCAGACTTATTATTACACACAGTTAATATGTTTATTTCAATTTCTTTCCTATTTGCAGGACTTTCTCTAGTAACTTGAAAGGGTTAAAATCAATCCAAAGATGCTTGTAATGAAATACATGATACCCTTGATATATATATATGTATATATACTTTATTGTCAGTATTTATTGTTTATTGTCAGAAATACATACTTGTATATATATAGTATAATTATGTATATGTAAATCGATATTTATTTCGATATTTCTCACCAAGTTTTATTGTCTTTGACGCAGTTTGTTAACACTCTCATCTACATATACGAGTATTCATGATCGTTGGTGGCAATACTTATCTTTTGACTAGGGATAGTTCATATTTATTGTCATATACACATAAAAGACTTTAAGGGAAAGGAACCTAAACTGGTATCAGTATACTATTAGCGACGAAGGGTAGGTTAAGGTTCTCGGTCTTCGAGCAAGGTACAGCATTGGCACAAACTGATGTTTCCTTCGAGTGTTTAAATTATAGAGACGATATGACTGGCTTTGATATAGAGCGTTAATCGTTAATCGTTAATCGTTCCTAAGCTTTGCACTGATATCAGTTACTTCAGGTTTTGGTAAATATAGTTTATACATTGAGAGTTACGGCGATACAAAGTGACACCTCCGACTGCGGCCCTCGATTGCTCGCTGTAGGGCCTCGTGGCGGTCGGGGTGCAGCAGGTGTTGTGTGTGACTTCGATAACTTCGATAACGCGGGATCTACGTTTAATAAGTTTACTGTTACTGTATAGTCCTACGTTCCTGTAACGGATAAATTTGCATATAGAGTATATTGTCGATATTTAGTATTCGTAATTGTCCAAGTTGCGTCGAAATTCGCGTCGGTGCAGGGCTGTGATACGCGGCGGAGTGCCCCAGGTGTGAAAGGGCTGATAGGCGGGAGTCCCGGATCGCAGGAACGGCCGCGCGGACGACGAGCTCCTCACGTTTGCCGTGGGCAGCGAGTTACTGCTCACTCCCTCCTGGTCCACGTAGTACTTGGACAGACGGCCGCGTATGCCAGCTCCGCTCCAGTTGATCATCGGTTGGTTGGGGATGAAACACTGCTTACAAACGGCTGCGGTGGGTTGACGCAGTCGCTCGTGTTGGGGGAAGTACCCGACCTGTGGGTAGGAGAGCGCCATCGTTATTTCACCTATTCTCTACCCGACATTTCACACGAGTTCTCTACGGCTAGACAGAATGGAAAACGAATGGACTTTCAGTCAACACACTAAGTATATAGTAGGTCCAGGATGCAGTCGGTTTTGCGAAAGACCCGCCAGAGCCAAACTACGGAAAGAGGCGTAATTAACACAAAAGAACCAAATCGAATAGAGATAAAGTTTCCATAGTAAGACCAGATCATGCCAATGAGCTCAAACATGCCAATGCAAACTGATTATAAGGATAAACACCACCAAAACTAAAGAAATTTCATAAATTAATCTAAATGAATTTATATACAAATGTCTGTAGATATCACTTTTTCAGGAGCAGATGGTCTGCCTTAGGGGGTTACATACAGTTGTGATTGATGAAAAAAAATATATTTTTGTCCTAAAGATATTATAATTTTAGTCAGAATGATATAACCCCTTAGGCCTTCAGATGCCTAATCTATCCATACTGGGACTTGTTAGATACAACTGTATATAACCCCTCAAGGAAGTTCGCTTTACATATTGCATCTACATACATCACCGTGTAGACGCCATGTATCGCTTTCACAGTTCCGGCTTGAGGCAACTAAGTCAAAGTGTTACATACTTTTTGGCTGCTATAGATTTAGAATAATATAATACGAGTATGTATGTACTTGAACGAGTCTATCCCAGTTTGTGCAGCTTATCAGAAAATTTTAGAAGAGTCGTAGCTGACTTACCCCGATTTAACTTTAAAGCTCTTGCTCGGCAAGCAAGCTGAGTGACAGACAAAGTGCCGGAAATTAGACGATTATCCCCAGCACGCAACAAGACTCGTGCAGAATGGCGACGGAAAACCCTGGGCAAACGACACAATTTTGGAAAATGCACGGAAATCAAATTTCCGAGAGCCGTTTAAGTGAAAGAAAATTCATTCAAATGCTGGCGGAAATGTGTGTGAGCAATTCCCTTGATTTTTCCCAGGATAATCCAGTTACAAGGGGCCCCAAAACCACTTTCCTAGCTGGAATAACACAAATTCAACACCATAAAGCAATTCACAACTTTGACATGAACACCGACGACTACCATGCCACATTCGAACCGAAATCCGTCGATGACTAAGGTGCGAGTACATTCACTATCTCTGCAAAGGTGGGAGGCACACAGAGATGGCCTCTGAAGCCACTAGAACTAGAAGTAGAACTCCAACTCAGGCCAAGAAAACAATCATACGAGTACAGAAATTTCCACAACAGAGAAACGGAGAAACAGAGAAACAGAGAAAAAGAGAAACAGAGAACAGAGGGGAAGGAAATGAGGAAATCAAAAGTAAGTAATGCAGCACACATCGAACCATCGCCATTTACTCATACAAATTGCCTGGCGTCACGTCCCGAGCGACTAAAACGCCCCCCGGCCCCGCCGTAGCCACCGCCGCCTCCTCCGGTTGGGCTACGCAGATAGCGGTAGCTGGGCAGGAATCCGGAGCGGTACACGGCACCAATGTGGCGCTTCTGCGGGGCTGACAACTGCTCCTCTGACTGCAGCTCCTCCTCCTCGGCGACTGCGGCATTGGCATCGTTGCCATGCTCGATGCCGAACAACTCGGGATCCTTGGAGGTGTCTTTTGTGAGATAATATATGTATTTGTAAACGTATGTACAGGAAGGGTGCTAAAAAAAGGTGCCGCATGGCCGCTAGCTAAGGTGCAGGTGCTGAGTTAAGTTGTTCAGGTAAAATTTGTGTCCGGAAATCAAAAACATATCCTCGGCCAGCCGAGTTCTCTGCAGTCTTGCGGGAATGTCAGGCTGAAGTGTTCCAGCTCATCCAGCTGGCTGGCATCGAATACTCACCCAGGAAACGCTTCTCTGCCCGACGATAATCGTTCCAGTCGAGGTCGGCGTAGCCAGCATAGCTGGGGTACCACCAGTAGCTCTGCATGGGATCGGCGTAGTCGGGAGCGGCGGCGGGCAGGAGCATCTCCTCGTCCTCGCGCTTCTGCTGGACGCCGTGCACTGGGGAGGATTTCAGGGCGCCCAGGTTCCTCTTCTCGGCGCTGGCACGTTGGTTGTGATGCTGCTGCGAGTTGTACCTGGCCACGGCGGCCACATTTCGTTTCGGCTGCTCGCGATGGGTGGAGGGAGCACTCTGCAGTCGGGCCAGTGTTGCCAGGTTACGCTTGCCGTTGGGGATCGGGAGCTGGAAGTCGCGGGCCAGGGTGCCTACATTTCGCTTGCCGTAGGTCATCAGTCCGCCAGCCCTAGCCAGGGAGCCAATGTATCGCTTCTGCTCACTCGGTTCGCCAGAGTCTGCATCTGCATAGTCCTCTCCCGGCTCTGCCGTGGGCAGCTGTCCGTTCTTGGCCAGGGTGGCGAGACTTCTCTTGGGGGCGTTCAGGAGTCCCTGGGCAGCCAAGGCGGCCACCGAGCGCTTGTCCTCCTCCACATAGTCGGAGTACTCACCCAGCGGTTGCTCCTCGCCCACGGCCAGCTGGCGCTCTCGGAGTAAGTTCTTCAACTGATTGCGCAACGCGGAGGCCTAAGGACAGGGGGATTTGCGGAAAGGCATAAAGCAATTTAATTTCAAAGCTCGAGCAGATGTTGCCCTCCAACATTGCAGAAGAAATAAATCCTTTCACGTCAGGGATAAATACGGATGCTGGAGCAGCAGGTGACTTACGTGTAGCTGGTACTCGGGACTGGGGTTCATCAGTTGATTTATAATGGACTCCATCTCGCAGGGCGACACATTGGCAACATCCTCGGTGGCGCTCACGGCGAAGGAGCGTGGCTGGATGGCCTAAAAAACAGATGGAGAGAGGGGAGCGAAGTGAGCAAGCCGGAAGGGATATATTTCAATCATCCCTTGGATCAATGAATCGTATTTGCATTAAGCCATTCTCCTAGAGAGATGGCGTCCCACGCTCTTCCGGCTCTTCCAAGGGAAATGTCTCTGTTCATTGTCTTCCACTTAATTGCCGCAATCATTTACACTAAATTGAGTTTGAAATGTGTTGACACTTGGCGCTTTCTCGTTTCTACGCCCTTTCAAAGATTCCTCCCATCGAACCCACGTATCTTTGGTGCTTTTGAGGTCATAAATTTTCCGATTTTCACTCCAAGTGCTCGCCCATGAACTTATTTACTTAGTTACTTTATTGTTGCCTACTTATGGGAGTCCATTAGGATATTGAAGTGCGTCCCAGAGAGTGAGCAATACAGAACTCACTAATTCTGAGCGACTGGCCAGCAACACGTTTAAGAGGCCCTCGGTGACTTTCATACCTTTCAAGTTAACGTCAAAGAAGTGTGCAAGAAAAAGAGACAAGCCGGCAACAGAATTAAGTCCTTACACCCCGTGTGGGTGTGTACGAGTATGTGTAGCCGGGCAACCAGAAGGCTAAGCCGAACTCATAATATTTTGCTTTCAGCGTACACAACGACAGGGGCAGACAGGTCGAGGCAGTTTGCTCAAGCGAAAGGATGATTCCAGTCCCAGGAGCTCGTGGTTATCTACGAGTACGAGTATGTGTGCTCAGCTCCCCAGATGCCTTCCTTCCGCTCCAGCATCTGAGTGCCGGGGGTGGCCATGGCCAGGAGACAATGCTTCCGCTTTTAATAACTGGCCTGAGAGAGAGAATGGCACGAATGGCGGACGGAAGAGCGCACAGGATGTGTCGCAGGACGTGCTGGCTGGAGTCCGTAAATCTCGCATAGAAATTGACAATCTCTTGGCTGCTCCACTCCGTACGAGAGTGGCTTTCTGCCTTATTAGCACTTGAAATAACAACCCAAAGGTGTTTGCCAAGTCAACTGTTCTTTGTTTGGACTTTCCGTCTTGCCTTTCCAGCAAATAATTCACAAATCATAGTTTGTATGCCCCATCTTGCGTGTGTATCTTATCCCAAAATTGGTTTAGGCCATAAATTGTCCTGCAACCAACATACCGTTCAATAACAATGCTGAAAATGGTGAAAAATGTTATTTGTTTTTGAAAAACAAAACAAGCAAACAAAAGCTTATCAATTACAATGGAAACAGTACACCCGTGTTTCCATTTTGCTGTAAAGTATATACATTATTTTGAAATAGCAGCTCTTGATGTCCCCGGCGAGATATTAAATTATGCCACGGAGGCTTTAAAAATTTGTTGTCCGGAAACTGCGTTCTTGTCGCCAGCATTTCCTAAACAAACAAACGAAAAAAAAACGCTAAATGCTGGGGATGTACTGCTGGTGCGTGGGCAGGGCCCTGTGACTATGACTAGGAGCTGCATGGACGGACGAGCTTTCCATTCAAAAAGCAACAGCAGCAGCATCCTTGTGTGTTGCGCAACAATTTGAGTGGTTGCTTTCACATTTCGCTAACTTTTCGTCGCATAGATTTTAGGGGCCGAGAGGCAGCGCTTAAAACACTAAAAATTAATGGTCTATTATAATTATTAAACTTGCACAGTATAATCTGTTTTATACTACACCCTTCTTCTGAATCCCCCGTGAAGCGACATTCCACGGATAATTAGGATTCCCTGGCAATTGTTAACCATAATTAAATTACCTTTTGGCCAAGTCCAGATAGCACTCAGCACTTCTGTAGTTGATATCTGCTTCTGACAACAAAACACTCGTTCGGCCGGGAATGCGGTAAATGAAATACAGCCGTAATACGGCCGCAATTAAAAAGCAAGTCCAATTAAAGTTTAAGCCCACGCAGGACGGGAAAAAATCAATAAGCAAATAAAAGGAACCTAATTAAACTTTCCCTGCGTCCACTGGAGTGGACAGAGCCATCAGGATGCGGCCAATAATCGAGCACGATTGGCCATCGAACTGAATTCGGATCTCGACTGGCTAATTGGGCGTGAGATTATGCAGCATCTGCAATGGCCAGGAGCGGAATCAGGTTCTGCCTGACTCACTCTGGTTTCCTGCTCCATCCTCAGTGTGCCTGCAGGCCAACAACCACTGATTTTGTTTGCTTCTCACTGTTTGGCCGTTGAGCCGCTTATGTCGCCTGAGCCCGCCGCAAGCAAATTTTATTATCGCAGACTCTTGGCCTCGTACTCTCCCTTCGTCGGGAGGATACTTTCCCTACGGCTGCCAGGCAATTTAATGGCGCACATTGTTGCTTTTTCCCTTAACTTAAATAAATACTCTGTGCGTAATATTAAAACTTAAGTGCTCTGACCTTCCCCTGTTGGGAATTCCGAGTGTCTGAGACCTGAAGAGACGAGGCATCTTAAGTTGGAATGCGCGGGGCGGAAGGTGAGCCAAGAAAAGATACCAAATTCCGGCTGTAATACTTTTGAAGGTATCTCCAAGGGATCCCAAGAGGGAAAGCTGGAATTTTCCTTTTACGCAACAGCAGGAATTAACGGGGAAAATGAAATAATTTGTTAAGTTGCATCAATCCGAATGCCAGCCTTTAGTTCCAAGCAACCCGATTGCAGCCAGACTATCCACATGTTCTTGGCCATTATACTAAAGTTTCATAGCCCATTATGACCAACTGGCATTCGGATTCAAATGTGTCCATTGCAGATTTTCCCATTGAAATGCCTCTATTAAGGGTAATTGTCCATTTGCACAATGAAACCCACATGTAACTCCTTTTTTGAACACCACTTTGTGGGTGTGCTCAACAGGAGCAAAGAAGGAGCGGGAGCAGGAGTGAAGGCTTAATGTTTTGTGCTTTTGAATTACTGACGCCCGAGTAAAAATGGACAAAGCCCACCACATATGCAAAGTGTAAGCACTTTCCCCTGATTAATTGCAGAGATACTAGTTGGCAATTACTGGAATTTCATCAAATGTTAAATGGCAACTCTACGAAGGATAATCAATAATCACTGTTCATTGCATTTCTGCAGTTGCCAACTAATATCAGCCATAGAACGAACTATAAGCTAAGCTTTACATTTTTAAGGCGTATCATCATTTAAATGCAAACCGCATACATAGATTGAGAGAACTTTAAGTTTGGTAAGCAGCTTTGAAGCGGATCTTCTCATCAAGCATGTAAACAGCATAACTTTTTTGATATATCATAGAAATGGTTGCTTTGCCATGGATATTTCCAGCCGCCCTTCTCCCTTTCCCATTTATGGCAACACACACAATAACAAAAAAAAATGAGGAGAAGGGGAAGGCAAACAAGTGAACAGAACAGGACCGGCGAGGGGTAATGGCATACCGCCCCGCTTTTATGCGTGGGGCTGGAAATTGATTACCATTGTGCCCCCGTTGAAATCAATTTGACTTGCTGGCATTTTAATGAAAATGTACGCTCACAACTGGCGTATCAATGGAAACAAGGCGCACGCTATTGACATATATCTGATATATGCTCGTGTTCATACTTTCTTATTTGCATATTACTCGTATTCGCTTCTCCGCTTATTGGCAGAATTTTTCGCATAATAAATTCCGCATATCCAATGTATGTGCAGTAAAAGGAGCGAAGCCTATACATTTTTTGGGAACTCATTTAGAAGGAAAAAGATAAGAAAGTTGAAGAAGAACCTATTTACTTAATCAATGTCCGAAACGAAAAACATTGCTAAAAGTTTTCAGACATTTACAAAACAATCCACGACCTCAAGTCATGGTACCTAAATTTTGCAAAAAGACCCTGGCCGTAATTGTTGCGTCCCAAAACTTTGCTTAAGAAAATTAATATTTACATTTTATCCCATTCAAATTGGTGCGGTGCGGTGCGGTGCGTATGCGCGATATTCTGGCTTGTAAACATACAGCTGTTAAAGCTGTTGGTTACGGGGAGTATTTATTGATCTCTGGCTCATTAAATAGCTCTGACAATGACGGGCCTTATCTCGGATTCTGCCAGCAAAAGGCAAGCTCACGCGCTTCAGTCATTTCAATATCGGCATCCATTTCGCTTCGATTGTTTGCACCGTCACGCCTTTGAAAGCTGACTCACTATATTGCACTATTGCGAAGCCAAACAGAGCAGCGATGGTATAGTGAGAACAAATACGCATCGCACTACGGCATGCCAGTTGTCACTCTTTCGCTGCTGATTCCTCTGACGTTGCACTAATATCCTCACATCCTAGCAAATGTCAAAGAAAGAGCTGTTTGAACAGCAGCAAATTAGCTGGATGCCATCAGTAGTTTAATATCATTTAATTGGCAAATCGGACAGAATTCAAGGCATCACAGACCTCTTAAAACAAATTAAATGCACATAGGTTACATTATTATTGGTTTACGGGTTTAAAATTCCTGAAGATATCTGCCAAGTTAATTGCAAAGCATGTTCGTAGTCCTCTCAAAGTAACCATTGTGAGGTTTCTTATTTCACGGATTATCAGTTTTCCTCCGACCACAATTTCCTTAATTTCTTTGTGGCGTTGAAAGCAGATTAGAATCTGCGAAACGTGAGACTTTCTCAGCCGCTTAAATCTGCTTTTTACATTGTTTGCTAAAGCTTCTTCAACTTTTAATTAATGCTTGCTGGAAATTTAATTGCGGAGCGATGAAAGGATGCCCCTGCTGAGCATATGAAACCACAATTTGACAAAGTGGTTTTATTGCGCCGGCCGACAGCTATGATGAACAGCTGTCATGGGAGTGAAAGGTGCACGAATATGTGGAAATGTCAGCGAATGTCATCCAGGGACAATAGAAGACTCATAAAAGGATAAAAAAATACTGGAAAATATGTGAAAAACGAGATGAAAAACTGCACTTTGCCCGCTTGTGCTGTCTTCCTGTTTGCAAGTGGTCAACCGTTGGCTTGTTGGTGTTGCAACCGCAACGCAACTGTTGCAGCAGTTAGTCAGCTGCAGGAGAATACTACTGATAGGATGGGCGTGGCTGGCCAACCACGGGCCTTTGAAAAATGAAAGATAATTTAGCAGCAGCTGGCGGCAATTTTGTACTTCGTGACAACCTAATTTATGGTAAGTAAAGGGCGAGACACTCCATTTGAAATGCTGTAGTAAATAGATATCGCTCGGGCAGGGACTTAAAGCTGGCGTTCATAATTAGCCTTTTCTTAGAAATAGCGAAAATCTTCCTAGCTCTGCGGCAGGATTATATTCCGTTTTCAATTCCGTTTCGCAGGACCTCTCCCACAAGCGAATTTAACCGAAATTCATGCCTCGCCGCACACGTCAACACATAAAAAGATAAATTTAGGTGCAGGCATCGGACTGGAATAGGGGAATCGGTCCGAATGGAACAGAAGCTCACACAAAGCCCGAATGCTGCTGATGACGCTAGAAAAATTTCAAAATTGAAAAATATAATCCCCGAGACTTACGGCATTGAGCAGCATCGATAGCAACAGCATCAGTCGCCTGCTGCTGAGTGCAGATTTGTGCACGACCTGCATGGTGGACGCGGATGTGGCTAGAATGGCCTCCTTGGAGCGTGTCAACTGCAAAGTCCCTGTTAATTGAGTTTTCCTCCTCCTTCTCCTTCAGCTGTCAAACGCGACGACGCGACGACGGGATCGACCCACAAATCGAGCGGCTTCGCACCCGAAAGTATGCAACGGATTCAAACTGTAACGGAAACGCCAACGCGACGCTCGGCTGTATCACTCAGAGATCTCGGCCCAGAAACGTTTGCCACAAAGTCGTCAGCTTGACTGCTTGCCACTAACAAGGACTGCCGACCTTTTATACCCGGAGCGGTCCCACGGATAAGCTCTCTCTCGGGAGCAAAACCGAAACCGAAGCCGAGCGAGCTCGGATAACGGCCAACGACCATGTGTCAACTGTTGCTCTTGCGGGCGGCATACTTTCGGGCTCTCTGTTGCGCGTGCAGTGTCCTGTTTTTTCGGGCCGCTTATGTAGGCAATGACGTCATAGCGGCTGCAGGATACGGCCACTGTTACTTGTTGGCGGGCCAATATGGATTCAGACCAAGCAGCCGCAAGAGCACCCTGGCCGCAGTCCGGTAGAAAATTAATACTTTTATTTGTATCTGCCCGTCCCGTAAAGTAAGCGGAAAATATGATTTATGAATAAGTATTAAAGTAAGCGGAAAATATGATTTATGAATAAGTATTAAAATTCCCAAATTCATAACATAGTATTAATTGTATCAATTTCTTTTTATTTCTGTGGCAAGAAACATCCATAGGACTTTAGTGTTACATAATATAATAACCAGCTTTTAATTTTATTTGTTAATAACTTTTTTATTAAATCGTTCAGCAATATTGCTCGTGTAATTCCAGTTTACAATGTTCAGATCCCACTGTTCGGCACGACGCTTAACTCTCTTAGGGACCAATCAAAGAGTGTCTGGTTTCTGCTCTTCTGCGCTCTTTGCCATATGCCGCCGCTCTCAGCGGAGCTGTTAGCCAGGCGGCAGGCCAGACGAGAGCACTTGCGCAACGCCAGGCTGTCATTGTATGCGAACCGGAGACGGAAATGCGAATTGCCCATACGCACTGTGGCCCGTAGCATGGGAGGGATGGGAATTGCAGGCGTTGGGGGCATCATAAACATGGAAAAGTTTTGAAATATGTGACACTTGATATTTGCAGAGACTGCAACCCAGAGAGGGAGGCTTTTTCAATTAAATTTCCTGTCTTCTGATGCATTTAGGAAGGACATGATAAGGACACAGAATTTTTAAATATACTTTATTTTAAGTGAATTACAATGGTAATAATTTAATACATTTAGGCGTTGTTCAAATATTTTCCTAATATTCGTAATACAATTATCGAGTTATGAGTAATCTTCAGTTTGGTTAACGCATATCAATGGGCTGGCATTGCATTATCAATCACATGAAATCGTCCATTATTCTAAGTGAATACTTTTATCATTTAGCAATGAAGGTTCTGCAGATAAATAAAATTACATAAATTAAGAATACAGTCCTGTGTGTGCAGGCGAGCGGAAGAGTTGTGACCCGCTTAGCTTAGCTCTCGCTGTCAGCGAAGGTCCTGAAAATAATAAATTACCAAATAGATGGGAAAGTTGCTCAAACTCGAACCCACCCGTCGAGCAGCGTTACTGCCGACTGTCGACTGCCGGTGTAAGCTAAATTTATGCAAATTCCGAGCGCCGAGCGCGGAGCGTAGGAAATTATGAAGCGTAAATGCTAAACGTAACCACCACACGCAACCAGATCCGCTAATGCAGCAGGAGTAATGCATGAAAAATGCAGAGGCGGCCGCCGCCACACCATACATATATGCCTACGTCAGTGGACCCGACCAGGCAGGGTTCGGGGTGCACCCACGTCACGCCTCAATGCAGGAGAAGCGCGGATGCGAGGGATAGCCTCTAGCAAGCGGATAGATTGCACGCCGATATAGACGGCAAAAAACCTGTCGGCGTGCTGCATCGGAAGGGGTTGCAGCGGCAATCCATGCATAAAATTCTGGTCAGCAGACCAGAGCAACAGTCGAGGATGAGATGGGAAAGGTGGCTGGCTGGCAGAAATATCCCTAAGGGTAAGTGCATGCCATATTTATGCTGATTTTTATAATCCCCTCCCACCCAAGCGGTGCTAAATCATTCAATAATATCATGGTTATATTGGCAACATTACAAGTTCATGCTATACTTCAGAGGGTTAACAACCCCTTCGGGATGTAGTCTAATGCCTACGAATTCAAGCTGACTTTGGAATATATGTATATTCATTCAAAGATAAGCGGAATTTATTTAAAATTGGAATTATCTTTAGGTTTAGAGAGCAATAAATGTATTTCTCTGTTCAAGAAGTTTATACACTAATGATTATCATCACCAGGCGAATTGATTTAGACGTTTCTATATTTTTTTATTGTATTCAAACTACTTTATTCTACTTTATTGGAGTCACCTGGCAAAATATATTGGCAAAGATATTCTAACTTTCATTCGAAAAGGTGGCCGTCATGTGGTCACGCTTTAAAAATATCGCAAACTGAAAACAATGTCAGGCGGAGGCTCCAGTGCGAAACCTCTTTTTGTTCTGGTTTTTGTTTTTCAAAAACCGCCTTGGGGTCTGTGTGTTTGAGGGTCTGTGGCCCAGCAGCGCAGAACGAGCGGAGGAATTGATGTGTACCAAAACTGGGCATATATTTCATTATCACAGCGGTTCAACGCGACGTGCTTTGCATTTTAATCGGCAGCCCGGCAGACAGCGTGGCATTTCCATATGCTAATTGGTTATTTAAATTGACGAGACATAAACACAAAAAACAAAAATCAAATGAGAATACAAATAGCATGGCCAACTCTGCCTAATCATCAGCTGTTGAAGCTAAAAACCAGTCTGCGATCGATCCGATCCGACTACCGAACAGGCTGGTATAACTTTAGATTTATTTCTTTCCTTTTTTTTTTGTTTATTTTCACCCGCCATGTGTGTACTTGTCAGCTCTTGGTAAATGGCTGTTAGAACTATAAATAAAAGGTAGGCGCAGGTGTTACGCGTAGTGCAAATTTGGTTGTAGAGGTTTCTGTGCCTAGAATATATCATGAGATTAATTGAACTTCAGTTCGAAGCCCCACTGAGCTACACGTTTGATTGTAAAGATTCATAAATTGGTCGTTAAATGGTAGTGGCTATAAATTAAAAACTATTTAGAATCTAAAATTGTGAAGCTAAAAAGCATTCCTATCCCTGGCTAGATTTGGGGTAATAACTGAAAAATGTAATACCAATTTAGCAACTCATGAAAACCAATTTAGTTGTCTTCCATATTATAATTTACAAGCTTTATTTTAATTTTTCATACGAAATGGGGGAGATTCATTGCTCGTTCGAAGTTATTCAAATAAAAATAAGCCAATTAGGTCAAGCATCGGCTAAAAACAGAAAAAGTTCACAAAGCAAATTATATTTAAATTCAGGGGTTTCTAATTTACATATTTGGAGTGTTTCACTTACACAATAGCATACATACATACTCGTACTTATGTTTTACATAGGTTTACATTTTAGACATATACATACATCGTATTATAGAGCGCGATTTATATAATATCATCCCTAAATCAATGGTCAATTCAGTTTTAGTACCTTTCCCTACTTGTAACTCATTACGGCGCTTACCAACTAGCAAATCGAGAAGCCATTCGAAGTCATAGAACATTATGTCTTGCAATGCAAATTAAATGTGTTTAAAATATTTCTTCGCGAATGCACTATACACATATATCTTTATATATATACTTGATCTTTAACTTATACTTTTGATTCATTTCCGTTTGTGAGGGATTCTGTTTAGGAATGTATTACGTTTACTTTGTTGATCGATTCCATTTCTTTCGCTAATTGCATGCGTATTATAGAAGAAGCCCGGGGACAAGTATAAAAAATATCAACTTTTGCTTTCCGCCCTCACGCCAAAATCTTCCCAGGTCCAGGGGTTTCCTATTTCCTATATGCCTAACTTCCTTCCTTCTGCCTAGCTGCGCATTTCTTCGCTTCTCTTCGCTCTCAAAGACGGGTACAACAGGTACAACAACAACAATTAAACGCTATGCTAAGACCGGAGCTCTATTCCATCTACAGACTCAGGAGAACCGACAGAAGTAGCGTCATGAGAGCCGTGCCAGCGGCGGCGATCGAGCCTGCTGCGTTCACCCCGAATCCTGCCAGCGCCACGTCCTTGCCGGGATTCGAGGACATGTTCTCGGGCGCATCGTGCGAGTTGACTTCGTTGCTGGACGGTGAGTCGTGCAGGGTCTTCTCCAGCGTATCGGGACCCGAGTGCTGCACTCCCTGGTCCTTCATATGTACCAGCGGTGGCTCGTGGATGGGCGTGGGCTCGTTGGTGCTGGTCGTGGTGGCGTGTGTCGTGGTCGATGTGGATGTTGTCGTTGTGGTTGTCGTTGTTGGCACGAGAGTTCCGTTCTCAATCCAGAAGACGGGACTGAACTCCAGCTTCACATCCTTCAGGTAGCTCTTGCTGACCTAAAAGTGGCGGGTAAATTTTAGAACTGGACTCCGACTGATTGTCTAGTTACTTGCCTCAGCGCTGATCTTCCGGGAGACACTCTCGTCGCTGCCATAGTAGAAGGCGAAGAGCTTGCCACTGTACGGCGCCTCGAGGGTCACATAGTTACCACGCAGAGTAACATTGATGGCCGTGCCTGGCCAGAGTTTCGTGTGAACAGCCTTGTTCTCAGAGCGTTTCTCGCCATGCTTCAGTCCCCAGTTGATTTCAGCTGGGACGGGCACGTCTTTCTCAAATATCTTGGTGGGCAGACCTCGTGCCACGCCCTCGTGGTTTCCCCAATTCTGTTTGTAGTCGAAGCTGTAGCTGAGAACGGTCTCCACGGTGCTGTACTTGTCTCCCAGATTTTCCAGCCTCCTGGTGGCTGTGGAATAGAGATAAAGTCTCAATTATTACGCTCACATCGCAGTAAGCTAGACGACGTACCCAACTCTGTGAGGTTCTCTCGCTTTTCGGTGCGTATGCGGTCCAGCTTTATGTCCCTCAGCTCGTAGCGGAAGGGTTCCGTCTCGACCAGAACTTCGCCATCGACGTAGTACTTTTCGCGCTCATTCTCAATAACCCGGATTTTACCGAGACCTTCGGGTTCCAGGTGGCCCAGGTTGAAGTCCGCTCCCCAGTGGGTGACGATGCCATCCTTATTCGGCTCATGCGAGGCCCTGTGGCGTCCGATGTAGGAGTCGTCTCCAATGCGAATCGCACCCACCGGCACTCCGGCATCAAACTTGCGCCAGTGGCGCCAGCCAACCTTTCCCAGGTGACCCTTGTTCATGAGCACGTCGAAATTGTCGTACTTGCCGTGCTTGTAGTGCGCCGCCACGCACACGTGCCTCTGCAGGATCTTCTCGGTGTGGCCGGAGACCTGGAAGCCGTCGATGGGCACTCGGCACACATAGATGGGATAGTGCTCATCCTCGGTGACGTACTTTCCGCCCTCAACGGCAAACTGCAACTGCGTGGCGTCCTTGGAGTCGTAGCTCTCCCAGACCAGCGTGCTCGATGTAACCAACTGGCCCAGGGACGAGGAGGCATTCTTGTGGGTGAACACCGAGTGCACAGCAGCATGCGTGGGAGCCAGTGCTTGGATGAGTACCAAAAGGCAGCTGAAGCCGATTAAACTACTAGTTGAGGCCATTCTGCTGATTGTACTTCGTTGTAGTGGGACTGGGACTCTCGTCATTCCAGTTTGTGCCCAGATGAGGTGGGAAAAGATCTGCAAATAGGAACGGAGAGAAGGAATTACTTTGGTACATTGCCTTCACCACTTGACTAAGTGTAAATCCGGAAATTAAGCTGCCACTCTTCCCACAAAAATGTTATCTAAGTGACTTTGAACTAACTTCCCCGTCGACAATACAAACAATCTGTTTCCAAAATGTCCTTTCCCACTCCCGCTCCCGAATGGGCTGTGCCAGCCAGACATGACGGAAGTTCACATGGTCGCCTCTCGAGTCTCCTACACTCCGGGCGTCCCATTAAAAGCTTAAAGGGCTATAAACAATCTGTTGTTTTTTGTTGAGCAAGTGGGCGTGTCTGCGCCAAACAGCTTTTCCGGCTCCGGTGTAAACTCCACTCTCCACCATCCCAGTCATTAGCGGCTTCAATGTCGCCGACACCATCACACACTGTCATCCATCCGCCCCAAAGCTGAGGAAGGGGGTTCGAACACGCTGCATGTCTGCTTGCTGTCCCCATGGAGAACAGAGTATTCCCAATAAATTTGTCGCTTGTTTGCTCAGCGTATACGTAACTTTATAACTTCATTGCTGGGGGGAAGCAAGAGAGCGGCGGGACGGGACACAAAGGCTTGGTGCAGTGACGGACGCCATGTTTATTCATTAGCAAGCATTGTGAACAGGACACGGGCATGCAGGACTTGCGGCTACGAGTGCAAAGGACATCTACTACTGCAGCATGTCGGCCGTGTGTCTTCGTCTAGGCAACGCTACATTGTGTCGCACTCTCCCAGCTCTCCAACTTTCCCCGAGGTGATTCGTTTGACCCTAGGTGTCCGGCATTCAAGCCACTGTCTGCAACGGATATGAGATGATAAGGTTACATGCAACATCATTTGTTTGCCCTGACAAATGATGTGTTATTGTGATAGTGTTTCAAAAGCCGAGCCGGAGAGAAGTTGCGACAAGCTACGGACAAGCGACCGTTGGCCGGGGCCAAGTAACTTTCGAGTGTCAGGAGTTTAAGTGCCGTGAGTCAAAATTTAAATAATGCATGAGAGCAGCAGCTCTGGAGAGGTGAAAGGAGGAGTAGTGGCAGGCAGCTCTTGGCTTTGTGCTCGCCGGCTGGCGCGGTTTCTTCGCTCCGACGACTCTTGAGTGATGGACCAGGTGGCTAACATTGACACTGAGGCACTATACCGACCAGAGCATGTTTGCCTTACAAGATTACAAGACTTCTCTCCATCTGACACGAGTCTTATGAAATTCTGCACTATTTCTAAAGAAATGGGTTAAGTTCCTTCCGGATAAACCAAATGAGTAACACGCTAGGGTATTCTGCGGTGACGCACAGCTATTGCCACTTGAGGCATCGCGGAATGGCTCTTAGCATTCCACCGCCCAACGCCGGAAGCAACTGTCATAAAAACACAGCCCCGGGTAAGGAGGAGGCAGCAGTTTATGGAGATCCACATTTCGAGGCATAAATTGACCTCTGGTCACCCAGCGACCGACCGCATTGTTGGCCTGTTTTTGCGCATGCAATAAATATGCTAAAAATAGCAGGGCGAAGACCCGGCAAATTGGCGAAGGCAGCGGAGAAATAATTTATTTAAGGCCCAGCATAGTTGCAGCTCCTTCCCTGCACACTGCTACCTCCACCCTGCACCCTGCATTAATTCAATTGAGCTCTGTGCCAGCGCGGAATCCGATCCAGTCGGCAGAGGAGTCGGGGGCGAGAAAGAAAGAAAGAGTCAGAGCCACAGCCAGGCCGGTGAAAGTTCACGTTGCCTTTTATTAAATCACATGGCAAGTTGCAACTTTGTCTACGGCTTTCTAGTTTTCAGTTGCC
The DNA here is from genome assembly GCA_018904695.1 of Drosophila parvula. Classification (NCBI taxonomy): domain Eukaryota; kingdom Metazoa; phylum Arthropoda; class Insecta; order Diptera; family Drosophilidae; genus Drosophila; species Drosophila parvula. The sequence goes on from JAEIIG010034149.1 coordinate 57,582, forward strand.
TCTGCAGGTTGCAGGTTTATTTGGATTTACGAGCAACAGGGCCGGCGAAAGGTCTGCGGGTTCTGCGGCGCTTTAATTGGATTTTATTGAACTTTGACTCTGACCCTCATGGTCACAAGAGTTGCAACAAGTTGCTGCAGCGTCCGCCGCCGCTGCTCATGCTCTCATGCTCATGTGCAACGCGAGCTTGCACACAATTGTTTCAGCTGCTAGTGGCCACGAATTATATGAATTATAGTTGCTGCTCCAAGCCAGGCCACTCCCATTCCCATATCCATATTCTCATTCTCGATCCCATTATGAGGGCCCGACCCGCGCTTCAATCAGCTCAATTGGGCACCACCGTGCTTTGTGACTTTGACATTACAATGATCCGGCGTCCGGCCATTTCCACACTTGATTTCTCACTTCGCCAGCTCTTGATTATCGCCAGCAAAGTGCCAAAGTTCAGTGCACTCGCCTTGAAATACTTGTAAACAGAAATTAATTAGAAACCCATTAAAAAGCAGTAATGGCCTGCAAACTTTTCCCGGCAAGCGCCGGTACGTGATGCTGCCTCGAAATGAGCATGGGAATGCAGCCGAAATAAGTGAATAAAAGCTAAACTCATTCTCTGATTTTTCGAGTAATTGATGTGGACGTTGGGGCTTCAGTTTGGGGTCGGGAAAATTCAATTACATGCGAGACATTTAAGTTTCGTTTCCCCAGAATCTAGGCAATAAATCAGAGCTTTCCGAAAGGCTCTTTCACTGCAGTTGCCCGCGAGGTTCATGGGTCAGCTGATGAGGAATTAGAATGACCTGAAATCTCGGCCACTCGCAGTGGAATTTACAGACTGAGCTGAGGCAACAAGCTTACAAAATCAATCGCAAGCATTTCCTTCACATTTATTAAGCAATTATTCACAAGTCGGAGATAGTTAGCGATGCATTCGAAGGCATATCGAGCCTTATACAACTACCCAGTACACTCTCTTTCTCTCAGTATAATTAAAAGCTGATTGAATAATGGTATTACTCCAGTTCGATAAATATTTGCAGCTTGCACGGAGGCATACCAGGGTAACAATGTGTGTCCGCAATCTTGGTCGAAGTTATTTCACCTCAATTGCTGCTTTTCCATTTCCCTGGTGACTTAATTGATAGTTCGGCTTGCGTGCGGCTCTTTCTGGCATTTCCTCGCTCGCTGACTGACTGACTGACTGACTGACCCGTCCGGCACAGAAGCTCTAATCAAAGCTGAAATCTGATCGCTACAGCTCAATGCAAATCCTATTTCCCGCTTATAATTGCTTATTAGGTTTTTAATTTGCAACCGATCTGGTATCTGGCGCAGGTGACGCCGCGCCAGTGCTCCTCCCACGCCACGCCACCATCGATTGTTCGTGCTCTCTGTCCGAGCTCAGTGCTGAATCCCAGCCAGGGACGGCCCCAAAGCGAGTTAACAACAAATCCAAGCCAGCTTGTGGCAGCGTCGGTCTTTTTCATGTCTTTTTCGTGCCCGAAAAGAAACAAACGAGACTTGCTGAGGGAAATTACTATGCGGCTGCATTACAGAAACAGTTGTTAATTTAATTAAAGAGCCCGGCCAGCCACAAGTAACCAGAGATAAGCGGGCAGTCTAGAACACGTGCTCCGAGTATACCCTACGGAGATCGTACTCAGTGATTACTGGACCATGGAGAGAACAGCAAATTGTTGCTCAAAAACTGATATTAAAAAAAAACTTAATTTAAATATATTTCGATATAAAATGGTAATCCAAGGAATCTAACTATGGACCATCCCGAAGGGTATAAAAAGCTCGGTTAGATTATCGCTGGATTTGAGCTCTGACTCCACAGATCCATTCCACTGACCACTTTATTTGAGCAGCTGCGTGTGACGCAAACTCTGGCCAAAGTTTTCACACCCCAACACCAGGCCAACCCAATCCCCAACCAAGCGACCCGCCGCCTGCCCATTTGCATGTTGCATCAATTAGGGCGTCTGGAGCAGGCCGGCTACCGGCTGGTGAGGCCATTAAATCGAATGCAGCCGGCACGGGAGGCACGTGACAATGGACAGCAAAGGTAGGCAGTGCCCGCGGCCCATCTCCGAGCAGAGCCCTTCCTCGGCTCGAATTTACATTGTTTGCAAAGCGTTTTCACTACACTCAATTAATTTAATGGACCAATCGATCGGTCGACTCGTTAGGGGTGATGTTTCCCTGCCCAGCCACTAATTACCACCTGATGGTGACTGAGACGGAGACCGAGCGACTGTTCAAAGTGTTATTGTTTCCCATATTGCTGGGAAACTGGGCTCAAGCCGAGGCTAAAAACTGGTCGCTTATACAATATTAAACTGGTTTATGTTTAATCAAACCCTGCTTTCAATTGGTTTTCAGAAGTTATCAAGTTTTTCAGTATTCGAGATGCAAATTTCGAGCTCATAAATTTTCATTTAGAAATTAAACGAGTTTTATTTCAAAAAAATAAACAAATGTCGAAATATCGAAAATACGCATACTAAATAGGTTAAAAAATGCATGAGAAAATTACGGAAATACTTAATTAAATCCAAATTAGGCAAACGAATGAGCGGCAAATTAATTAATTCGTAATGCTTAATAAATTTGTCATCAATTTTAATTCAGAGCTATCTCAGTGGCGGCATTCAAGGCAATTAAGCGTAAAAAATACTTTTAAAAAGGCATTCTTTGTGCACCGCAATAATTGAACAGAAGCTTCGTGTAAAAAAGAAAATACTATAACGAAATTTGATTCAAAACTGAAGGAATATCTTCTGCAAAATTCTAATAGGCATTCTCTAAAGCTCAAAATCTAAATCTGTTCCCAATTAAATCTGTTGCAATGTTAAATGTAACGTTGGAAGTGGCCCGATGCGGCAATAAACTTCGTTGATGGACACTTAAGATATGTGGCGGCATAGAGAACCAATACCAATCCGCGCACAAGGCCAGGCCAAAGGAGAGGGCCACATCTGACAGTAATTCCTTATAATTGGTTTTTAATTATGCACGAAGCGAGGACCCAAGTACTAGGGTACTAGATAAAAGCCACTCGAAGCTCTTCAAGGCAAACTAATTGAATTCAATAATTTAATGCGCGATTCTCCCTTACAGGCTCCTGCTCGCATCTCCGGCAAAGCAATTTCGGCTCTCTGTTCGGTGGTATTTCAGATTCTTTGCCGTTCGTTTCTCTCCCTTCGCTCGCGGCGGAAACATTGACCCCACTTTGGATTGCGCAGTTTCCCCGATTGGTCATGGGCCGTTTGAGAGCAGACCACATGTGCTCCGGGCTCTGGGAGCTACGTCATCGTCGCAGCACTACAAACTGGCCAGGGCAAAAAATAATACAAATAAAATTATAAAAAAAAAAAAACAGTTTAAAACCGGTACCGCTCAGCGTTCTAAAAGCCAGTCAGCCACGTGCTGATCCCAAATTGTTACCGCCAAAAAAATACAGAGCTATGAAGTAAAAACTCAACTTGAACTGGTTTTGCGACTCAGCCAAAGCTGCAGATTCTTCTCTGCCAAGGGAATATTTGATTTGATCTGATTGATCTTGGATATTCGAATATTCCTCCCCAAGTCTGGCGTCTATGTAAATCACAGGCCATCAAGAATAATGAATATCAAGGTCACTTGATAGATTCATATTCATGGCGTCATTTTGCCGGCTTTTGAGCAATATACGAGACAAGCTGGAATAAATAACAGCATCTATCTGTCAGAAATTGTTCATAAGTCGAGTTTGGGGGGCTAGAAACCGAGCCAACGAATGTAATTACCGCACACAATGTATCTCCAAATTGTATATACATAAAGTATTGTTCTTCCAGCAGTATGAATTGCGTGAGCGGGGCTTATCTGTATCTATTGTTGAGCACGACAGCCAGTCAGCCAGTAAGCTGGCTTTGGCTCAGACCTTGGCAATTGCCGGCACTTTTTGTCCATCCAAGCTCCATAACAGCTGCCGTTTATTTTGCAATTTGGTTAATTAATTATTAAAATGGGGTTAGATATGGAATATGTTGACTACGTGATGTAGATCTGGCCGAGGAAACTTGTTTAACGGCCGACCCTTTGTGGCATGTAAGTGTTTTCTCACGTATCAGTGCTCACCGCACTAGAGCTTCTTCTCCAGCTCTCTTGGTGGAGTGCGTCTCCTCGGATTACGACCAAAACAAGAGCACAGAAGGAGGAGGTTGAAGAAGCTGCATTTTTTTTACCATTATAACTCATAATGCGGCGACTGTGGCAAGCAGCACTCCAACTAGTAACTGTACATCTAAGCTCTAGTCGGAAGCTGGAGCCGAAGCAGTGAGGCATGGAACGCAGCATGCCGCGACGGCACGCGGAGGAGCCTCCATTAGCACCTCATTGACAGGAGAAGAGGCATCGGGTTACGCACATCCAGCGACCAGCTTGCACTGAATGCGGCGATGCACCAGTGACCGCCAGACCTGTCTAACTGCCATATCGCGTGCCCCCCTTATTATGGATGGAATGTACATACTACATGGATGTGGCGGCAGCAGCTCATCCACATCCACAGTCGTCTCCCCCAAGTGTGTTTGCCTAGCTCTTGGCAATGACTTCTGACAGGGGCCATCAATAACCGTCAGACAATTTCTCAAAAACGGCCAGTGATGACACGACGATGCCTTCGACACAAATTCAGTTTTCGAATATAAGCAAAGAGTTTCAAAGGAGGTTTTTTTGAGATTTTTGTTTCTCATTCAGGGCCGCCTGCTGTCATTGAATTCCAATTTGTAAATAATTAAAATACCCATCAGATGGCAATTTGCATTTCGTTATGGCCTAACCCTCCCTGTTTACTTTGGTAATATGCCAACGCTGGTCTCGTTAGCCAAGCGCCTCTTCTGCTCCAGTTTGTGCTGTGTATCTGTCGCAATTTGTTATAATAGAAGAACGTTTCCATTTTTAGGTTTTAAATGGCCTGCAGCGGAATTTAAGCTGTCGGTGTCACTTTCAATTTCTAGCAATTTAATTCGCGTTTGCAGTTAGTTTAATGTGCGTCTCTGTGCTCCGTATCTCTCTCGTTTATGGCGTTTATAGAGCATATCCGTCAGTGAGGTCAGCCACTATTCGAATTTGCCTATCTATCCTTAAATTTGGTTTAATAATAGCCATAATATATATAATATTCCCAATAATAAATGGGGGAAGGGGTGTTTGTAGAAACTCAGCAAATGCAAATGAAAAGTGCTGTGACCCCGACGAAGTCAGAAGCAATTTGCAAAAGCATTTGCATTCCCCCGGTGAACAGTGGAAATGTGGAGCACGATTAGCACAAATATGGAAGCAATTGAAGTGGTAGGTAGCGTCATGCCGACTCAGGCCATTAATGGCCAGCTGGTGCAGGTGGAGGAGCTCCTTCGGGCCTCGCCCAAGCATTCCGCTCCCAGTTGCCGCTGCAATTGCAGATCGGCCGCCCGCCGCGTGTAATTATTTAATTGGGACTGAGTGAAGTCACTGCATTTCTAATTAAGGTTCGCCAGCGCCATAATCGCCGATGATCTACCAGATACGAGCTACGAGGGCAAAAATGTGTGTCAGACACTTGACATTAAATGAAATGAAATTGCCGACGCTCCATGTTTGGCATGGACATCGACATACTGCCTGCTGATGACATCGTTTGACAACATCCCATGGACGCAAGCGAGCACCTAATGACCTGTAACTGCGCCTCTTCCACGGGTTGGAGAGCAGGCTTCTTGGGCTAGAAGTCGTGGGTGGTGCGAGGGAGCCCTCTGCGGTGATACGGGGCGTTAAACGCGATAAGCGATGTTCCCTACTCCACATTAGAGTGGAGCAGGGAGCCGACACGCACTTTGGTTGCTCGCAGTAGGTCAGAGCCACTCTTACGGGATGACAAGAAGTTAGCTTTATGTTGTGGTGGCTGGGAGACAACATTATCTTATGTGGCACTTGAGATAATGCCTTCATTGAGATTTAAAACACACCCGAACGGACCGTATATCTGAATAAGTAAATGCAAGGCGACACCCAGTGTAGATTAATCACAAGTCCGACTGCTGCTGCTGTCGTGTTTGGGGTTCGCCTCACTATCCAATTTATTCGACCAATTTGAATTATTTTCGCACACAAAAAACAGCAGAACAAATAGCCATAAATGGAAGCAATAAAAGCTGTAGCGACCGGGACAGGCGCTCAAAACAAATGCACGAATAAGTAAATGCCAAAACGCAGACGCTCAATAAATACAAATTTGTGCGCCAACCAAATAAACATAGTAAAATAAGTAAAAATAAGTAAAACGCTCGAACCGAAAGCGGAGTGAGGAGCAGAGCAAGGGTTCGCCAATTCTCAGACAAGGTAAACAAACCCAACGACCCCCGGAGCAACGGAGCAGCAAAGCCCGGGCTGATCTCACAGCTCGGATAAGTGTCGCGCAAAAAAAAGAGGAAAACAACGACGACGTCGTCATGCCAGTGTCAGTGAGAGCCAGAGCCAGTAGTAGCCGACGACGACAACGTCGCCACCACATGTAGTTGTAGTTCAAGGTGCGCTGGAGATGACTGACATGCGGGTGCAGTGGGGCCTGGCTGTCGGGAACACTGCTCCGCTGTGCCAGGCGGAGTTTATCCTCACAGAGAGCGCACTGCCGCCGGGGACCAAGTCATTCTGCCATGTGCACTGTAAATTGACAATGATTGCCCACAATTTGCTCGGCACAAAACGCGACAGAAACAAGCCGGAGAGAGGCTGAGAAAGCCAGTCGAACGGAGATGCAAATGCAGAGCCAGAACCAGATACAGATGCAGATGCAGATATCCCGCCGCAGATAGAGATGCAGATGCAGAGGCAGGGGCAGATACAAGTGCTGGATCGCAGCCACTTTATAGGCAGCATGTCTCTATCCGCGACTTGTTTGCTAGCAGGCTGTCTCATAACTCTGGCCACTTAAGTTGTGGCGCAGCCACGGCCAGCGGAGCATCGCAAATCATCGCCGGAGACGACGCTGGAAGGGCATCTTCTCACTGAATTTATAAGCAGTTCCGATGATTTTTCAATTAAGATTGATGGTAATGAAGTCGTTTTAAAGCCATACCCGGCACTGCCTAATTGACTGCTCAAGTTATGTAAGCAGCAGTACGTCCATCCACGCACATTTCACTCCCGAGCCCTACAAGGAGCCGCTGCCGCAGTCACAGATCCCCAGATGGTGTTTACTCATAAACGGTGCGAATAGGTGCCGCAGCAGCAGGTCCACCTCCAAGAGGAGCACTGGCAACCAGCCGTAAATGGATTTGCAGCGCATTTATGGCAGCCGAAGCTAAGCATTGTACATATTAGTTGGGCAACAAATCAAAAGACAACTTCCGCTGGCATAGGATATCTGGCGAGGAATTCGAGGGAGTCAGTGGTCTTCCTAGCCGAGGCATCAGGGGGTATCAAAGTATCATTAACTCACCAGTCGGTTGTGTGTGCACTCCAAAAGCCAATTAATCTGCAAATAGACAACGAAATATATTATTACACTTATTGGAATACGATGTGATGATGTTAATTAACAAACAGGCCAAAACATTGAAAAGCCATTAAAGGTGAGACTCCCTCCCCAAGCTCAGGTAAGCAGCCACCGCATTGAGCTCACAAAAAGATGAAAAATCCTCTGAGGGGCCAAAGCGGCTTGCACATGGTAATCTATCACTTGAGCCGACACTATCGACGCCAAATCTCACGAGCTTGATGCGATTAGAGATTGGAGTACAACAAACTGATAGTTATGAGGGAGCGGGACATGGAAAGTGGGTTACCGTTAGGCACGACTTGAGCCAGACTAATTGCAGCGGCTCCCCTCCTTCAGTCAGTCCCTCCTCCAGTCCCCGTCAGCCTGCCTTTGTGGCATATGTGGCACTGGCCAACGCTTCCCAGAGGTAAGTCGAAACCAGTTTGCCGCTAAAAGTCAACAAGCGTAATCTTCGCTGCACGTGGGGCCACTCAGAAGAGGTAGAGAGTTCCGCAAAAGCCGCTAGAACAAAGAGACCGCCCTGAGGAAATCGGGGCTTAGAGAAGGGAAATGCAACTGCCGGCTTGGGCACCGATGCGAGGATAGGAAGCCCTTTGGATAAGTAGCCCCTCTAATCAATCATAAGGGGATGGGTTGTGCCGTGACCCATATCCACTAATGAATGACTATGGCCATCAAATTGCAGGACTATAAAAATATATATATTTGCTAATTAATTATGGAACCACAGGTATTTTTAATGGCCACGCCATAAAATGCTATAATGTTGCAGGTAAACGGTGAAATGCCACGAGTCCGTGGTCCGTTAGACTTTTAGGCCTCACAGCGGGCCATTTAAGGTGTGAAGAGTTCATATTTTTTGAGGTCAGCTCTTTCCCACCGCCGACTGATTGACAGGGACTGGACCTGCGGTCAATCTTCGACTGCTAAGTGGATTGACGCACCTCAAAGTCTGTCGATGGAGCCCTCCGGTGAAGTGTTTCTATATATGTACATATTTATATTATGAGACACCAGTTCCTGGGACCGATAATTGGTTTCGGTCGCCTCGCCGTGAGTATGATTACAGATGGCAGATACGCCCTCGTATCGCATATCGGGCAGAGATGCAGATGTTCGACTTGATTGTTTGGCGCCACACTTTTTACTTGCACTGTTCGGGGGAGGCCAGAGGAAGTCCATTATTACGCTCCACCGCTGCTTAGCGATTCAAGCATCCAGACCGGACAAACAAACCCCGGAATCAGACAAACGGCATTTTAATTGGAGCCGACAGACGACAATCGTGTGTGCTCCAGCTTCTGTTTCTGCTGGAATTCCAAATCGCACTGCACCGCAAGCTCTCCGAAAACAGCCCTCGATCCCGTGTAAATGTCCGCAGCAGACGCTTAGAAATGTGTCACACCACATGTGATACGATACCCTCTCCGCACCAGTTGGGGCGAGGCTGGAGTGGAGCTGACAAAAGCAGCTGAGCAGGCAGAATGACAAAGTGCAAGATAAGACTCGTTGTGTGCAGTGTTGATGGTCCGAACGTCCTTATGGAATTAGATTCCAGCGAATTCTCTACTCTGATTTGTGGTTACTGCCGCCGACCTCGCCAGTCATTCAATCAGCTCGCTCTTCCCCCTTTCAAGGGTGCTTTCCATAAATCAATAACACACAATTGCAGTGACCCAGTCCATTAGCCAGCAGAGACCCGAAGTTCCGGCTGGCAACCCGGCCAATTACTGGGAAAGACGGGCAGGCAGGCAGGACTCTTGGCGCTGCCTAGCTTTCGTAGAGCAACAACTGGTGGCCAGCCACATGGAAAATTGGTACGGTCAAAGCAACTCCTCTACTCCAAGGAGAGAGAGCGGTCTGTATAACAGAGTTATGTAACCTGTGCCTTTAATTTGCAACAAACATGGTCCCGACAGGCAGTACAGCGTGTCAAGTGGCAGGCCAGGAGCCCAAAACACAGGACAGTTGCTGACATGTCGTGGCGCCAACACACAAGCCCAGCAGGGTGCTCCGGCTGTGGATACTTCTCCATCCAAAGTGCGTGTAGTGCCAGCTATTGAAGACCGTCTATTGATTTTCCATTGTCCCGGGACATTTTCCATGTCCATGTTGTGCTGTCACTCCGGCATTGGTTGTTGTCAAGCACTTATCGCTAATACCCAGTACGTTCTCTCTCTCGTTATGCCTGTCCCTGGCTTGTGTGGGATCTGGAAGGCGTGTTCCAGCTCCAGAGCTGCTTTTCGGGGTAGTTTCAAGCTGGTTCTCTTATCAGCAGCTGCCGCAGCTTAAATCGAATCGTGGGGCTCACCTTGGCCGAGGCTTCATAAATTCCATCTGCAAAATGCAATTCAGCAAGGATGGAGGGTCGGACTCGGAGGAGGAGGAGCAAGAGGAGACAAAGGCTGGGGTCGGGCATATCGAATTCGCTGCCTCGGGCGCTCTTGCCTTGTTCGCTTGTGTGGGTGAGTCAAGACGCGCAGGAGCTCCGTCTGATCCAGGTTGGGTCTGGGTCTGGATTTGAACCTGAATCTGGAATCGCACTCCCACTCCGACGGGCAACAGCTGTGCATACACTCCGCCAAGAGAGAGAGAGAGGGGAGCTTTTGTATATTTTAAATTTAGCGTTAACTTTTTTCTGGCTGACGGTTCCTTTCTACTTTCTACCTTCCTTGCAGGATTCACCCTCGAAGGAAAGTGAAAAGTCGGCATCCGAATTACTTCTTTGAATGGCGCAGCACAAAGCCCGCAGGGTTTTCATTGCCGATGCTGGAAGTAATAGTCGAGATGAATGTGCCACAAAGTGACGGGCGAAAGGAGAAAGAAAGGGGTATTTAAACTTCACGCACAGATTTGTCAAAAGTTGATGGAAAACTTAAGGTTTCGGGACGCTCTAACAAGTTCTCCTTCTCCCAGGACCCACGCGTGAAGTTACTCGAAAGCTAAATTGTTTGCACTTAAAAAAAAAAACTCATAAACTCTTCAGAATCAGCAACAAGCGGCAGAGAGCGATTTCAAAGGCACGCAAGCCACTTCAGGGAAGGACTCGGCCTCGGAAGTGTGAGAGTGTCGAGTATGTTAATGGCCAGGATGCAGGCCATGTGACTTCCCCCCTGATCGAAGAAGGGTGACTCGCAGCCAAGCCGCCCCCGAAGTGCAGCCAATAAGTCCGACAACAATGTGGGCAATTTCAAAATTTATCGCTACGGAGAGCCGAGAAGGTCCTTTCCAGGGTGGTTTCCAGAGTGCCAACGCCGCAGGATAAGCGTGGAGAAATTTCGGCCCAAATAACCATTTCTCGGTGGAAATTAATTTTTATTTTATGTGCCTCGCTTTGTTTGCTTTGTTTGTTTACAGAAAAGTTGAAATAATTGGCGGCGGGCGCCGCGCGACGGGTGTACCGGCACCAATATCATCAGATCGGGATCAGGACCAGCACCAGGGCCAGGATCTGGAACGGGACACGTGCGGTTTACGAATTTAACGGCAACTGGGCGCCTGCGGCGCCATATTGTGGTTGCATTATTGTTGTGGCAGGGGGGGCATGGGAATCGGCGCGGAAAGGCAAGTACCACAAAATTTACTGAACGCAAGGCATAATATCCGTTTTGGCACTTGTCTCCCTGCCAACGGAAATGCAGATGAAATTCCCATGGAGCACCAAAGGAATTGGTTAATACAATTGGATACTAAAAAAATAAAATAAATATATTCAATATTATGGCCACCACTGTGCCAAAGGACTCTGCTCAATCCGAGGGCCATTTTCACTCAACTTTTCGACTCACGCACACCAAACAGCATTACAGAGGACGACGACGAACAACGAACGAACAACAAAGGCGTAGTAGGGAATGAAATAGAAATAGAAAAATAATAAAATAACGAAATAAGCGCATGCCAGGGCCAACCCCCTGTCTGCCAGTTCGCCAGTCTGCTGGATGTGCAGGATGTGCGCTGCCCGAAAAATGAAAAATAGAAGCCTCAATTCACGATTTGCGAGTGCCAACAAGCACGGGCACGAGAACGTGTAATGCTGTAAGCCAAGCCAGACACCGAGACCGAGTCGAGAACTGAGCCAAACCACCCCTCCGTGGCATCAAGGATGCCTTAGAGGCGGAGGACAATGCCACAAGAAGAAGCAGCTGCCGCTGTTAGTTGGCTCGCAGCCATCATCCTCGCATTTTTCCTGCTCATCTTCTTTTTTTTGCGTACTTGTCTCGGCGCGTCATCGTCGTCCCTGTCCCCGTCCTCGTCCTTGGGCCCATATCTGAATCTCCTTCACAGGGCCGTGCTCACGCTCAGCTCATTCCAATGCACTCGACAGGAGTTAAGGGGAGCGAGGTCGGAGTCGGCATACGAAATCCCAGCGAACGTGATTCATTCACGGAATTCTCCGAAGGTGTGTGTTATGCTTGGCGCTATGGCGTTAGAGCCATCAGGTGCTGGAGTCTGCAACTCGCTCTAGATTGTGTCTGCTCATCCCAGTTCCCAGGCGACGTTGTGGTGAATCAACAGACCGTGACAAATCCTCCCGGTGAATGGGGCAGCATCAGCACAGAAATTAACCTTCATTACTTGACTCCTCATCGTCGTTCTAATGATTCAGGGATTTTAAACTATTCGTCACTTCCTGGGGGCCTAAACTAGGAGGAAAGTCCACTTACTCTCAACGAACTCGATTCGCATATTATTTTTGCGACAATTCGCGCTACCTTCGGCCCAATCCCAATCACCATCTAATATCCATCAATTTAATCCAATCAAGATGCCACCTCTCAAGAGCAAGCCGGAGGAGAATAAACGCCATAAAAGGAGGCGATCCAAGCTCTTTACATACACGCGGATAGCGAAATAATCAATGAGTAACTGACTCATTATCACTAGGTTCCGCTGGATGAGGGAAGGCGGGAGGCTTGAGGCGGTTCAAGGTCCCGCAAACATTTCCATATGAATCTTCGATTTGATGACATCACGCGCTGACACGCTGCTCCTCTCCGCCAAAGAGAATTGTGTTTGCAAAATTTCCAATTAAGTTGAGTTTAGGCTGATGGCTGATAGCCGAACAGAGCGCTGCAATGAATGGAATTGAATAAATTGAGAATTTCTCAGTTCGGGATGTGGGAAGAAGAATAGCACACGAGAGCCCCAATTCACCATTGTAGAGCATTTGTTTTCCCTCGCTGCTGTGGCAATTCGATTCAACCCTTTGCCACGGCAACCCCTAACAAAACTAGAAACTCATCAACACCGCTGGAGTTGACCTCTGCCAGCGGAGTGCACGACCTCTCACGCTCCCATGCCTGGTGTCCATCAAAGCCAAATCGATTTTCATTTTCGGGAGTGTTTGAAGGTCTTCCCTCCGCCCATCGCCCACCGCCCAACGCCACAGTCAAAACGAGAACTAATTGCACCATTCTCGGGCTAAGGAACAATGGGAGAATCTAGCCAACCTACCGCAATCTGAAAGCCAGCTGGGCGACATCGGTCTCTATGCATACGCGAGTGAATAGCAGTATCTCCAGGAGCCTTGTTTTTGGCGCCTATGTGGGCCATCGCGTGCTCGGCGAGAGTTAATTGAGCGCCGAATAAAATTTCATAATCAACAACTGCTGGCAATGGGAAATTTACGATGTTTCCCCGGGTTGCTGCTGCTGCCGGAGTCTCCTTTTTCTTTTATTTTTGGGGCCATAAAGAGCTGACAACAAATGGCAAGGCAGGGATGACTCATCGTGCACCGCCTCGAGTCCTGCGACCTTCAGCAGGATCCGCCGCTCGGGCAACGACATCGGAGCGAATTAACTGTCGACTCTTGATCACAATCCACTCCTTCGTCCTCATTTTTGACTGAGCTTTCATTATCCCCTTCGCGCAGCCTTAGCAGACAATTGCCTGCCAGCCCCATTCTCATCTCGTCCTGCCCTTCGTTTTGCTGCTCCTTGAGCATTTGTTTGTTTTCGTGCGGGTGTCCTTTGCCCTCTGGCCCAGCTGTTTGCGTGTGTCAAATAAGTTTGCCACCCGCTCTGGCGCAGCACAGGAGCAGGAAGGCGAGGACGAGGTTGGAGCAAGGAGGCGTCAGCCAAGCAAACGCCAACTTGGCGCCATTTCAATGCCAGCTCGGGCTGGTATATCCGCCGCAGTGCCTTCGAGTGTGTCGACGACTGTCAGATGTTTTGGGGACATTCAAAATACCGATGGGTATTTACATACATTCACTGCCGCAGCGCAGACATTTTTAATATAGAATATTTAATGGAGAAAGGCGGAAGTTCGAGTACGGCAACGAATGAATTCCACATGTTCCCGAATTAAATTCATAACTCTGTCACGGTAATGAGGTGCGATTATTAAGACACAGACAGTGGTAAGTAAACGGGCAGGGGAAGACCAAATATTAGCACAGAGGTGTTGATTGGAAGATGATATCACATAGCATTTAACCAAGAACCACCAAAATCGACTGCAAATGCCATCTGAATTCGCAAAAACAAATAAAAGCCCCTCCCCCCCATCCGCTCCGGCGGAGACCAATCACTAGGCAATCAAAGCGAAGCACAAACATCAAAAATGTGTAAATAAAACAAGTTTTTATGGCAGAGAACGGAGTTGAGGCGAAAGGAAAGGTTCGAGTCCCCTGGCAACGAACCGAAATAAGAAGAAATGGAATAGAAACGCTCGAAAGCTTATCCCGAAATCATCTTGGAGTCGTTCTCAGCCGGAGTAGAAGGGTCTCCAAGTGCGGACTTGGCGCAGTGCTCCCCCTTCCCGCCGAATTCGCAGGGTATTCAACTCGATTAACATCGAAAATCGATTCTTCTCCCCTTCGCGAGCAACACGGAAGCACTTGCCGCCCTCCGGAGTCATAAAGGCCCCCCAAACGTATGGTTATTAGGTCGAACGTGCCCCGTCACGAGACTCCCGGAGCAGGAAAACTGTCTGTGCCTGAGTTTCCGGCCGGTTTTTGCCCCCCTTCCAACCTACCCAAGCCCAGGATAACCCACCCCGGGCCATCACTCGAGCCGGCTTCCACCCGCTCCGGCGGCAAGAAGGTGAACCGGAGCCCTGTTGTGTCTGCTGCCCGTCTGCTCCTTCATTATTTACAGCCTCCCGAAAAGGTCGCACACTATCCCTGGGCCCTGTGCCTTTGAAGAACTTTCCAATGTAATTTATGTGCGTTTGCTTCACTTTTTCCACTGCCGAGGCGGCGCTTTTGGCTCGGCGCTTCTGAGCACCCCTTAAAAATTCATTATTTGCCCCGAAGACAGCCAGAAGAGCCCCAAAGTTTCGGAGCACTTTTTGCGGAATTTAAAGCTGGCTCCGTTTACGTTGAATATGAGAGCTGGAGACTCTGATTCAATGGAAAATTGACCGAAACGGATTTGCTTTCTGACCCAGTTGTGGCGAGGGCAAGGGAAATGCAGCTGCTTACCTGAGTTAATAGTTCCTGGTGCACCGCGCACCTCTCTCTCTGTCTCTCAAGCAGCCGACGACACTCGTGATCCTGGAATCGAAAAAGCGTAAAGCAAACATGAGACTCCAGCTTAATCTATGGACCATTCTACAGTCGGCTCTCGCGAATGCAAATCCAAAAGCAAAATTCGCTACCGTTCTAATTTCAACACATACACACACGCATACGAGTTCGCACCCACACACAGGCACACAAGAACCATGTAGAACTGGTCAGCCAGCGAATGACGTCATTGCCAAGGATGCTGCGCGCGTCCTGAGGTCACAACTCGCACTTTGTCACCATTTGTTGCTATTTTAACTGCCAAACAAACTGATTTCCCAGAAAGCCGCCAGATATAATTGCAAGTTAATAAAGCCTTTTTATACTGGCGCCAGCAACACACTCAACTGTGTAGCTCGTTTATTGTTTTCGACTTTATTCCCGAAATTCGTTCATCTAACTGTATAACTGTCGTAGAAGCGATGGGAAACGCGCGCACAGCCACAAACATAGAACTGCAAAATAATAACTAATTTGCCTCGCTCAGATGTTGTTTCAAAAAAAGTACACAAGTACTCGCCTTGAATGAACGTTTCGCTCAGTTTTCAAACACACAGCACAACACTTTGCTTTCCGTTTCGCGTTGCGGCAAAACTCGAACTTTTACCACGAACCAGCGTTATTCCGCGACACAACCGCCTTCGGAGAATTTTTTTTTTCTGTGCCGTTTCAAATCAAAACGGCCGAGATGACACTATTGGCTTTTTCGAATATCGATATTTTTGAATGTGAAGTTTCAAACGACCAGTGCTGCCATTAGGTTGAAAACAAAAAATTGGCAGCTCGGGTGAACGCACGAAACGCTCTTTCTCTGTTTCTTCTCTCACTTGAGGTGAACTGCCAATGCTCTTTTGCCAATTGTGAAACTCATCTCTTTCCAACAGACTGTAAATTTAACTTAACACAATACTGGGCTATCGATGCTTTTAAACATCGAAAACTTAGTCAGAAGCTGCTTGCGGACGGTTAGCTGTCGCCCTCTGGTTGTCGAGTATTAGCTCTCGAAGGTGCGAGGCAACAGCTATAGGCAACCACTGCGTGCATAAGAATAGCACGACTAATATCTCTCTGCACATGCCCGACAATGGCGGGCCGCATTTACTATTCGAAATCCAATATCCTGTAAAATTTGCAGCACTTCGATATAACACAAAACATTATTTTAAAATAGTAAAAGACAAGCATGGAAAATAGTTTTGGCAAGCCGATATACCCTTGCAGTTATAATACTCAGGAATTATTTTAAAGTTGAACAAAAAATCACTAATGGATACATTTATTGGATCCCATTGTTGCGATTAGCCGATCTACATGATTGTTGATCTCTGGTAGGTTTTTTACTAATATCATAAGCAAGAATTCTTCCATCATTAGCAGCAAAAAATATGTAATTAAAATAGTATGCTCTCACTGGTGGAAATATCGATAACAGTAAACAAAATATGAAATTAAATAAGACAATATATATATAGAATATATATATAGAATATATATAGAATTAAAGACATTCATTTTTTAAATTAATTTTTTTGATTGTTGTGTACGGATTATTGTAAAATTGGCATTGGTTGGACGGAAGTTGAATGAATCTGTTTGCATGGATCAGCCTTATATGCCCAATCGTAGCCGTATTACTTTTATTTGTTCTGTTCTCATTATATTAGTTCTCAGTGTAGTGGCTAATAGCAAGTATGCTATTGTTAATGATTTGATGATCTCACAGATTACTATTCGGGAAGGATTCCCAGTTTTAGTTCTGCCCATTCTGTTGTTACCGAGTAACCAACTACATCTTTTTATAAAGAACCATCTGTGTATAGAAGGGTGTAGTTTATAAGTTTCTGCTTGGTTTTAGAAAATTCTTTTAAAAATACTTATTTTGGGGTACATGTATAAATTGCTTGCCATGTATGGAAACCTCACCTTGTTTTACAAGCATCAGTTGAGCTTTGGCGCGAAGCACAAAATACTAAAATATACTTACCTTTGGTTTGCGTCTGCGATAGACACAAAATCCCTTTGCCAAAATAAGCGTGTTTCTGCTTAACAGAATAAATTATTTTAATTTTATAATTTATGATATGTAACCATTTAATATTTATTTTCGTATTTATGCTTTTAGGTTTTTTTATTTACATTTAAACACATATTTGAGGAATACTAAAATGTATCGTTATCGATTAATCATATTTTGATATTCGATTTTTATTTTGTTTTTATATTATTTTTAAATATGTAATTATATTATCTATCCATACTTAAAGTTTTTATAATTTTATATCCAAGTTGATGAATTTAGAATATATTATATATATTTGAGACAGCCTCCATTATTTATGGAGATCGCGCAAATGCATAATAGGTTTAAGCCCTTATCTTGGACTAGAACCTTACGTGACGTGAAAAATAAATGTATAAATAATATCGATAGTGACATCGCAAAAGCTGTTATCGATAGTGCCATCGACGGTCTCTCTTCACTAGTTAATATCAAAAATACGAATTATTTAAAAAAAAAAGTTGCACCGAGCGGACGTGTTTTCGAACCGTTCAGTTCCGAATCCGACAAAGTCTATGTGAGTGAGTGTGTGCCTGTGTTGGTGTGAGCTGGGAGTGCAGCTGTCGCCTAAAACAAATAATAGCCGCACAGTTTGCACGCAAAAGCGGTGATCGGCAGCGTTTCGGGTCGCCCAGCTCTCCGAGCAGCGTTCGGTGCGGAAAAAACGCCACCCGCAGGCGAAGGGCCGGAAAAACGTCGAAAAACAACGACGATGCATGTTGAATTATTTCTCAGACCCAACGCCCAAAGTCGCCGGCGACATGACGCCGACGCTGCTGCCGCCGCCGGCAGGGACGCCGCAGCCTCGCCGCAACAAATGCAGCAGTACAAAATACGGGCGTTCGCGGCGGATTCGGCTGAATTTGCACAAACGCGGTGCTGACGCGGTGAAATGGGAGCATAAAAAACTACATTTATGTGCGAAATATGCGAAAACTTCGTTCAGATTGCGCGTGTGTGTGTGGGACTGTTTGCCTGTGTATGTGAGAGCCGTGCAAGTGTGTCGGTGTTGCAGAACAGCAGCGCACAGAAGACGGCGAAGAGAGAGAGAGAGTGAGAGAATGAAAGGATGATGGCCGCGCTTATACCTGCTCCGAAAACTGAGCGGAGCCGAAATTGGAGTAGCCAGAAAAGAGGCGCCCAAAGTGTTTGTGGCTGCCGACTGCAGTCTTCGGAAATGCAAACTGGTTAACTACGTAACGTAACGTAACGCTATTTTCCGCTAAATCACCTCCTGCTTTTCTTCCTACCCGTCCCCTCCCTCAGCCGTTTGGTCGCTCGCCACCGAGCGACGTTGGCTTAAGAAAATGTGTGGCCATATTTTTTCTTCTCTCCATCTCCGTCTCCGTCTTTCTTTTGCGCTCTCCCTTTTGGAACTCTCGCCGCGCCGCTGTTCTCGCCGCCTCCGTTTTGTGCCGCACTTCCAAGATAAAGAACGCGCGTCTCCCGAGATAAATGCGAAATATTGTATCTGAATGGCCGCCGTTCGCGTTTGCCGTTTGCCGTTGCCGTCCGCAGTGGAATAACCGAATTGAGTTGGAAACAGCGTACTCATTGTTCTCATCGATTTGTTTTGCCCGACAGAAAAGTGTGTGAAGCCTCCGTAGCGCCGATTAAAAGCCGCAAACAAACAAGAAACAACCACGCCACGGAAAGGAACGAGCAGAAAGACTAATTAAACCGCGCCACAGGTCCAACCGCCGCCAAAATGTCGGAAGAAGTCGATCGCAACGATCCGGAGCTCAAGTACCTCTCGGTGGAGCGCAACCAGTTCAACGATCCGGCCACACAGGCCGAGTGGACACAGAAGCGACTGGTGTGGGTGCCGCACGAGAACCAGGTGAGTTACCCTTTGCCCCTGCTTCCCCTATCGAAGGACCTGTAGATCTGCCAGCCAGTCAGCCTGTGATCCTCGCCTTGTTTTTCCACCCCGGCCAATGGCTGATTCAGTGCGGGAACCACGCCCGAACCCTAAATTACCTGACATAAAACAAATTGATAGCTCCGCACCCGCTGTACGTGAGCGTAAAGGCTACCTACAGTAGAACCTCATCGTATCGTATTTTATTAGGATTAATATTCATAGTGAAGAGTGATTTTGTTCAAATTCAACTCATCCAAGCTGCTGCTGTCCAAGGATGCATCCACCATGCGTAGTTAAAAATATTTGATGTATTATTATTAAAGTCAGTTATTTATTCCGAATGCATCAATCTTAATACAAAAGAATAATAAATACAAGCCACTAAAAAGTGTAGTATTTATTTATAAATAAATTCATGTAAAGAGGATCGACTGTAGGTCTAATCAATTTCAAATAAATAAAGGCCCAGACTTATAGTCTTCGCTTTGAGACCGATTCTAATCACTTTTCGCAGTGTCCGCTAATATTATTTCGAGTAATACTTCTAGACATATAGTAATCGGTTCGGGCACGTTTAAGCTAAGGAAGTTCCCCCGTAACCCTAATCAATTTGCGCAGTGTTTGGTCCCCTCGATTCGAGCTCTTATCAGTGAGACTGCCTCACTCATCGATAGGCCCATGAATCACGATTGCAATGGCGTTTATTTTTATTTTTCAACATTTGGTTTACTTAAACAACTTCTTTGAATTTCTGTTCATTACTTTCACACCGCGGTGATAAAATTGAGTAAACATCCGACGATGACCGACGCCGCGCTGATTCATGCGTGGATGCTGAAATCACCGCATTAGTCGGCCAGCGGGGATTTAACGGTTGAATTGGCCAAATCCGCGACGGCTTGCTGCCAAGAGGCTCTGCGCCGTACTCCCAATTTGCATGCAGGCCAAAAGGCAAGACCAAGACCCGGCCCAGAGCAGCGACTCACTGACTCACTCCTCGCGAGAGAGGGAGAGAGTGGGAGAGTGGCAACCGGGAACGGGCCAAACAAGTTTTTAATCTTTGGCCGGGTATTCGTGTGTTCGATCTGCGTGTGTGTGTCAGCGTTCCGAGCTCGAAACAGCAAACAGATATTGGCCCAAAGAGGCTTCTGCGCCCACTGCTGCTGCTGCTGCTGGCCCAGAAATCCAATCGAGAAACTCTGGTCGGATTGGGGCTCGTTCGGCAGCTAGATGATAACAAAGCTGGCCGTTTGTTTTGCTAATTTTGTATTGTTTTTCCCCCCTTCTCTGTTTCAGGCGACATCTTTCTGGTGTCATTCAACTGCATTCCACTCGCTCAGCCCTAATTCTAAAGCCATAAAGCTAACAGATAAAATTAGCGGCCACGGCTGCGGCCTGCCCGCCCCCCTTCCTACAACTCCGGCACTTGGGTAATTGCTTTATTTGCCAGAGATAATAGAATGGTAGCACTTTTGGGTGACTTCACATAATACATAATAAAAAGAGCGACGAAAACAAAGCCAACAACTTCACATTTTTGTGTAATTACGCGATCACTTAAACAGACATTTACTTTACAATGGAATCTCACAGAAAGGCAGCAGCAGAGATAAAGTCAAGAAATAAAAACACAAAAATACGAAACGAAACGGCACGGCTTTGCAAACGCGCTCGATTGTCATGAGTTGTCAGTCGGCTGGTCGGCTGGTGGTACCGCCAGAAAGACGAAAAGGCTGCGGGACTGACACATGAGACAAGCAGAAATGTAAAGAAATTTGCATATAGCACACAAACTGTTGCTCCGCTGGAATGCCCAGCAGATACATAGTCAGCGGCAGATACAGATACAGCCACAGCTACAGCTACAGTTTAACGGGAACGGACCCGAACTCGAACCCGGCTAAAAGGGTATTCGCCAATTGTGTCAACACTCCGTTCGGTCGCTTCCAGCAACTGTTCCAACTTGCGCAATGCAAGGGAAATTCGCTGGATGTCAGTCCGGCGTACGTGTCGCTATCCAAATCCCTCTATTTACCTGGGAAGTGGCAACCAACAAGGGACCCTTTGTTGGTGACCAAATTGTGTTTACTGATCACCACCGATACTACTTTCCTCAGTCATGTGGGTTCGATATTTTAGGCCCATGATTCATGGCAGTATTTGCACACAGAGGGAGAACGTCGAGTCAAGTCGATTCATGGACGATATCTGGTTGAATTAGCCATATACAATGTATGTATATTTCCTCTGGCTTTCCTCAAAACCTCTTCTCGTCTTGGGGGTAGTTTCTCCTGATCCCCTTAAGCAGCCAGCCTGGAGACTTTTCGTATTTGTATTGTTACCCAAATTGAAGTCGGCTTAACTCGTCATGCCCAGGGAATCGAATCGATTGTAACGACCTGCGATCATTGAGGGTCTCCGTCTCCGCTTCCCGCACACCCACACTTGCGCACGATATCGCTTGTTGATATTTCAGAGCGTGTCTGTGTCTTACTCGTATTTATAACCAACAGAAACCACTTTGGACTTTGTTTGTGACCACTGCCACTCCCACTCCCTGCTCTGTTCAGCTCAGCTCTGCTGTGCTCCTCCTGCTTCTTGGTCTCGGTTCTGGCGGTATGGGTGTGTGTGTGTGTGTGTGTGTGTCTTTTCGGTTACGACGACGACGACAAACGTAGCCAGCTTTCGACTCTCGTCCGTCCGGTTTACGGTCAACGAACCTGCGCCTCGTATCTCGTATCACGTATGTCGAATGTCGAATGTGTAATACACATTTCTTACCCTCTCCGCCGCGGCGAGTGTGTGTGGGTACACACATGAATATGCGTTGATCGATTAAGCGAAGGAATAAAATAAAAGAGTAACAAATTGTTATGGGCCCCATCCATACGGACATACCATCCATCTCGCTCCTCCCTTTCGCCTCCGGACTACGTCAGGTCACTGTGGAGAAGCGGGAGGATGCCTATTCATTTCATTATTCATTCCATTTCAGTTGTTGTTCATTTTTGGCTAAATGTAAACAAGCGGAGTTGGCGAAAACCATTCGCTGGCCAAAATAAATAATGAGTGCAAATATAGATCGTTGTCGTTGGAAGAACACTTGCCTGGTTCAAGGTTGCGGCTTGGCCCAACCGGGAACGGGATCCCACTTGACGTTCGCTTCTTGGGTTCCGATTCCCCATCCTCAACCCCTTCATCGATTGCCCTCGTAGGTGTTGCTTTGTATTTTCTTTGGTTTCGCTCCACTGATTGCCCGGAATGCTCGATGCTCGAGCGAGAATCCGAGACTGATGACCTCATATGCCCCAGCTCTCCTCCCCGCTGCCTCGCTGCCGCCTCACTTGGCTGACTGACTCTTGCTAATTTCCTTGGCTGAATAACTCCAATTCATCTCTTGTGGGCATTCCGAGATCGTGATTCATGGACCAATCCGCGCGGAGCAGTTACACCATTTTCCTAGTCATCGCTTCGACGTATTTTTTGCCGTCGTAAAGTCTTGTATCTGGTGTGTCCAAACTGTCAAACGTTTTTATGTGCAAATGTTTTGCCGGGCTGACAGCCCACAAACTGGGAAATGGGCGGTGGAGGCGGAGGCGGAACAGTCCCAGAAATCAGTCTTGGCACAGCGAAAGTAAATGCGAAAAAGCACTCGAATACGGGTAAATCGCACAGATGATGACACTTCCCCTTATGTCGATCATTTGGTTAAACTTCGCCAAGGAAATTCGCCAGGGCCATATGATGAGGGATGATACTGTTTAATAGTGTTGATGGCACGCCTAATTGCTGGGCATTTAAATGCACTCGTTACATGGTCCAAATGGCTTCGCATCCGTCATATCCGCCCCGAGAATAACGACTTTCTTATGACTGTTTATCTCTGGTACCGGAAAAGCGCCAAGATAACACAACACACAGCCAGTCCTCAGGCCAAGCAGTCGTCGAGGGAAAGAGCACGTCGTGGTTTTCCGAATCTGATCGCTGGGGCGTGTGCGTGTTTAACTTAATGGACCCGGTCTGGGCTGGGATGCGTTGCAGATGCTCCTCCTGCCGCTGCTGCTGCCCGAACCCTGCTTATTCTCCAGTACAGTTGTTGGTTTTAATGCATTTCTGGTTTTCAGCGGCGGCACTTCACTCTCTACCCTTTAATGACTGAATTACGGGTTGCCCCTGATTTGATTAATGTCAATGTGCCGCTTGCACCGGTCTGCCTGCTGCTGCCTGCTACATGCTGCACGCGGCATGCGCCCTGCTCCCCATTGTTGTTGTTGCCGTTTCACTTGACTTCTAATTGAAGGCACGGCACAGCTTCCAATGTTGACGCAGCTTTCCCAAGATGTGTGTTTGTGTTCCGTTGAATTTCGTGGAGTACAGTGCAGATTCCTGGGCAGGGGAAATTCCCAAGAAGTCTCACGGGTGACTCACAGGCTGATTTAGTTATTGTTTAATTGCATTCAAGCTGTTCAGCACCAAAAACCTTACTCTAAGCGACCAAAGTCAAATGCAGCGCCTTGAACTTGCTGCGGATTGTAGACTAGCTGATGGGGAACAGGGAGCAGCTAGGCAGATGAGCAGGGGACAGGCTGGCAGACATACAGACAGACAGTCAGACAGACAGTTGCATCTGCCTCCCGTTGTTCTGTTGGCTCGGTGCTTCTGTCTGCCTTGGCCACTTGACTGGGTGCAGTTGTCGTGCCCTCGGAGAGCGCGAGGCTGAGTGGCTCTTCTTCTGGCGCTTGACTCATGCAGCGCATGCAACGGCACCAGAATCGGAATCTGAATCTGAATCTCTGGTGTTGCACTTGTTGTGTTTATCGCCTACCCGCTGAGCTGAACAAATGGCATCAAGGCGAATTGTTTATCTCCCCCTCCAGACCCCGTACCCCCGACCCCCTATCCCAGAGAATGTACGACTAACCAACTCATTTTGATTTCTTTTCTTTTTTGCAGGGCTTCGTAGCCGCCAGCATTAAGCGGGAGCATGGCGACGAGGTCGAGGTGGAGCTGGCCGAGACCGGCAAGCGGGTGATGATCCTACGCGACGACATACAGAAGATGAATCCGCCAAAGTTCGACAAAGTCGAGGACATGGCCGAGCTGACGTGCCTGAACGAGGCCTCCGTGCTGCACAACATCAAGGACAGATACTACTCTGGCCTGATCTATGTGAGTAACTTGAATTAGTAGTAGGCGTTAGTGTTGGGATGTTTGTCTTGGCCGCCGGAAAAGTTTCCGCTGTGCCAGCTGCCAGCAATGTGACGCGGCGAGCGTAATAATGATGATGATGGCGCTGAACAAACAGCTGGCTTCCCTTTGAATAGTCAGCGGAGGAGAGTATTCCGATTGCAAAGCGAAACTTTGCCGCATCGCCTCTGCTGTATATGAGAATGTGTATTTATTCAAAAAGCAGCGCAAATATTTGACACTCTGAAGCCCAATCACTCAGGGCTTTGGTTGCATTCGTTTATGGGATTTATGGCCGTCCACTGGACTTCCCATTCTCCTCCTCCTCCCCCTCCTCTGGATCTGCTGCTGCTAATTGGCATGCCAAAAACGTCTCCTTCGGACGAATACCCACAATTCGCCAAAAGCAGAAAGCCAGCAACGAGTTAATTTTGGATCCGATGAGGTACGACAGATTTCATGCGGCGCATTTGAATTCGGAGCCATAAATTCCAGCCGCTGCTCCTCCTTGTTTTCTTTCACTCTGTGTATAAATCATTAAATTAGCGTCTTCAATTGCAGCTCCAATTGATTTCGATTTACCCGATCACATAACTTATTTCCCCAAAAGGGCAATAAATTCGTTGCCTCAACTTATCGGAATGAGCATTCTCAGCTGACTTGGCGGCAAAATAAATAAATAAATTAGAGCCATCTTTGTTTGGGGGGGAACTATCGATCCTGATAACACGAAATTAAATATAGTGAATGTTTTTTTAATGGAAATATGTGTGTGCCTTCATTTTCTTACATTTTGTAATCTTTAGAGAGAGAAAAAAACACCCAATAACCAATTTTATTCTGAATAAAAATTCAACTTGTTTACCTAAACAGAAATGTTATTTTTCGGTCACTTTAAAATATTTCAAAAATAATAAATACGATTTATTATCGTTTAGCTCCATTATTTGTATTAGTTCGTGATCCGGAGAGATTTTAGATTTTAGTTTTCTTTCGTCACTAAGCAAATCTCAGCCCAATGAAACGTCGCTAGCAACATGTTGCTGGGGAAGAATGTTGCCAAACTACTTGGCATCAGCTTCAGCTCGCTTGCTGGGCCCGTGGGTGTTTGTTGCTCTCCTTTGCGCCCCTTCGTCTCTGCGCCTTCTTTCTTCGCTTGCCTCTTCTGTCGTTCGCCGCCGCCATGTGGCAGGTTCGTTGTGGCTTGTTTTTCCTTCTCTCTTTTATTGTTTTTTAACAAATTATGTGCCGCTTTTTTACATATTTTATGTACTGCTGCGCCTGCTACTTATCGCGGTCTCTCTGGCTCGCTCTCTCCCGCTGCCCCGCTCTTTCGCCGCTTTGGGAGTTTTAATTTAATGCCCAAACGGCAGTTGTTGTTGCTGCTTTTTGATGTGGGCGCAAACTGCTTTAAATTTGTTTACATTGTTGTTGGCCGCTATGCTCCAGCGCACTTAGCATTGTCTTTGCCGCTGTTACTACTCTTCTTCTTGTTGTTGTTGTTGTTGTTGTTGTTGTTGTTGGCCAATTTTGTGCGCCAGTTTACCATTTACACAACCATGCCACGCACTCGGTTTGCCCTCTATCCCCTTCCATCTCCTTCTCTCCTTTCTCTCCCTCTGTCCACTTTATTCGCTTGCCAATTGTTGCTGACGACTCGCTCTCGCCCGAACCGCTAACTTGTTGCACGGCCCGCTTGGAAGTGGGAGCACAGGGGCACAGGGAGCGAGAGCGAGACGGCGTCGTCAGAGCTGTGGGCGCTGCGTTTAACGGCATAATTATTATAATTTGTTGACATCTAATTCGACTTTTAAATTTCATTTAAATTAATTCGCGCGGCAGCTGCCGACTGCCGACTGCCGGTAGCATGTAGCTTAATTAATATGCGTCGTCGGCAAGAGGAATGATTATTGCACCGGGACGCACACACGCACAGCCTTGAGTACAGTGGGCGCTCGGTACGGCTAACTAGAGAGAATACCACCTTCGTCTCGGGCCCTTTATGTGCCTTGTCCTTTAATTATGATATCTTGAAAATAACCATCTTAAAAACTTGCAACTTTAAGGCTAGCATTGGGACTAATTGGGAGTTCTAGCGGAATATATGATCGCTATCTTGCCGCGTTTTTCAAATAGAGTTTTCACTGCGTAAAAGTGTTACCTCCTTGACGCAAGCACTGTCTGTATGCAAATCGAATTGTCAACACCTTTGGAAACCACAGCAAATATGGCCAATTTGTTTGACACGAAATATGTTCAGCGAATTGATTTGGGCGGGAAATGGTGTTCCTTCTGCTCACTCCCAGCCACGTTCGATTGCCAGCGAAATTGGGGTTGAAATATTTATGTATATTCCACAAAACATTTGCAACTTGTTGGCCGTTGTTGCTGCAATTAATTGATTTATGTCCAACGGGTGACTGGGTGCAATTGCTCAAGTGCCGCCAAGTCATAGCAAAATAGTACAATTCTGTTTTCAACTCACGAGAAAAAACACGAAATGAGGCATTTGTATTTATTTAAATATGAAATTCAAACCCCTTAAGGCTTTGAAATTATCTTGTAATTGAGACCCGATAAAAATGGTGGCTTTAGTTCTCTGCTTTTAATGGAAATGATTAGCAAGATCGCATAATTGACCCGAAACGTGACTTTCTTTTTACTATTTCCTATCAGAAAATGATATAACCTAGATGCAATTTTAAGTTTAATGTATATTTTCGATGCCAAAAGATGCGGATGACGTTTGCTTCGAGGCAGCAGGGTGCTCTGGCTGGTGCCATCTTAATTCTCCTAATTCGTACTGCCACTGGGATTCGCTAATTGAAATGGCAACGGAATCGATGTGGACGGCATCTCGGGTGGCAAATTAGTGCGGGATTGCTGTGGCACTTGAGTCAGCTTCTCGGCCAGATTCGAATGTCGGCCACGGGCGGGTGCCAATGTGCCGCCTGCCACATGATGCGTGCACTTTGTGGCAGATAAATTATATTCCCGCATATCAGCCGGGCAATTTGCTCACAAATATTGGCACTAGTAGCCGGCGCCAAAGGGGTTGCCGGGCAACGGAGCGGACGCGACAGCAGAGGTGTCTCCGGGCACGACGTAATTAACATAAAAGGCGCCGCCTATGGTTTATATTTAGTTTTTTTTTCGTTGTTTTTCGTCGCGTTTGCCCTTGTTTGCTTTGCTCCGCTTGCAACGCGTTCTGCTGACCACATAAGGCCCGAAAGCCAAGTCCGAAAGCGGATTCACTAAATGCCCGAGATTTCTGGCGACTAATTTGGCTAGAACGGCAGCACACCTGCCCGCCAATCTAATGGAGTTTCTGTTCCGACACCTGGATGTGAGTTCCCCTCCTCCTGCGACTAAATTGATAAGCATTCCACGTTTGCCATGAGTCTCACCCCCCGCCGAGCGAATAAATCTCGCTGTTCACTTAATTGCCCTGCCACCGTCGTTGGATTTGCATAAATTTCACAATCTGGCCATATAAGGCTCAAGATCAGGGCAGGCCGCGTTGATTGATGATGTGCACCGGGCTCGGATGCACCACTCGCCAGGATAATGACTCAGAGCAGCATAGATTCAGAGATTCAGAGGGGCAGAAAGTCAGTGACTCAGGAGCGAGGAGAAAAAGGCGTCACGAGTGACGGCCACTTCTAAACGATTGCCAAAAACAGCAGAGAAACAACAGAAACCGAAAAAAAAACAACAAAGCAGAAAAAAAAACAATTTCTTATGCCATTTTTGGATGCCTGACACACGCACACACAGACACTCACACACAAGGTTGCTGATTGGCAAGACGTGATTTTGTTGTGGATTTTTGGGGCGAAAGAGCTCTCCGGGTCCGGGTTCGAGTCTGAGTCACTTCCCCTCCCTCCCTGGCTGGCTGGAGTTGAAGAGTTGAAGAGCTGAAGAGCTTTTCTCTACCCCAGGTACTTTCCATCTCGATGATCTGTGTGGGCTGAGCTCCTCCGAGGCTCTGCCAAGTCTGCAGCATTCGCATTTAATGCTCGCTTGAATATTTAAATGGTACAACAAACAGCCAAGCCGCATACTTAGTGCCCACGCCTCTGCCGCTGCCGCTGCCGCAGCCTCAGTTCCAATCGCAATCGCAGTTATGTAGGCTGCCGCTCGATAGATACCACCAACGGATTCGGATTCGGATACAGATACAGATTCAGCGGCGGATACAGCTACATGCGTTCGCTGTTTATGGTGCTGGCCAACTTTAAAGCACATGTCTTGTTAGCCAGATAGCCAGCCGCTAGTGTGTGTGCGTTTGGGCCACACTAACTAGGCCACTGAACATCGCCGGTCGCCGGTCTCGGAGCCAGTCGTTAGCCCAAGCCCCTCACAATGGCTAGCATATGCCCCTTCATCATGATCGCCCTGGAAAGGGGATTTCCATCAACGTAAGATCATCAGTGGGAATGGGCAATATCTCTGGGTACTCTTTGGGCTGGACTAGTCACCATCCCCTTAAGCCCAATTCAATTTATTTTAAATATATTTATCCAAGTATTTATTATTCTTATTTGAGTTCCTTTTAGCGTTGATAGCGTTAATCTTGAGACTTGGAAACAGATACTGATTTGTAAAATTATTCCGTTTCTTTCAGACATATTCCGGTCTCTTCTGCGTTGTGGTTAATCCGTACAAGAAGCTGCCCATCTACACCGAAAAGATAATGGAGCGGTATAAGGGCATAAAGCGACACGAAGTGCCTCCGCATGTATTTGCAATAACGGATAGTGCCTATAGAAACATGTTGGGTGGTGAGTAATATCCTCGTTTACTTTCCCTTTCTTTAATGGGTCCCAACTGCACCGATATGACCCGATATCGGGGAGATGATTGCACTGCTTATCTGCTCCTCCTCCGCTTCTTGTTTGCCCTGTGTTGCGATTTCTGTTCGCTATCGGGAATCCCATTCTGCGCATAAACAAGCGAAAATGTTACCCAGTCAGCCCCGAGAGGGCGAACAGCAGATAAGATAAGGTTTGGCCAAGTTTGCTCTCAGGCCGAGTATTTCCACGAATTACGTGAACGCTTCAACTTTTGTTTAAAAACAGAATTATGAGAACATATCAAAGAGCTCCTGGAATTTCAGCTGAACAAATCCGGTGAATGAATCACCTGGAAATGTGTTCCTGGGACTGAGTCGACGCTTCTAATCAGTTGAAGAGCCCCATAAACTGGTTTCCTCATTCAGCGCTTGCATTTCCAAATGCCATTTATCCGTTTTCATTTTCGTTTTCATAGCTGTGCTGGCTTCAGTGAATTTCGATGGTTTGCATGTCCGTTCCAAGCGTAACGTCGCGCCGGGAGATGACTCACCCCGCGGAGCAACTCCAGCCCGAGGCCAGGCATATTTTGCTGTTTTTTCTATAGGTGTTCCTCCCTGCCGCCGCTTGAGGTTTGAGTTTGGCCAACTAATACTGCGTATATGTACATACGTGTGACGGCCATATATGGATGCAAAGCTCCAGCCGGCTAAGCTTGGACAGCAGTCATTTTGTTTGCTCCATCAACATCATCATCATCATGATCATCATCTTCGGGTCTTGAAAAGTTTAAACAAATCGTCACCTCACTCACTCTCAGGCTCACCATATTTGACGGTTAATAAATTTCTGTTTATGCACATTTGCCCGATTGTATTTCCCTTGAATATTTGTTGGGTAAAGGCAACACCCACCCCCTCCCTTCTGGGAGTGGCAGCAGTTTCTTTGATTTATGGCGCTGCGAGCAGCCTTAAGCTTGAAGTCACCTCTGACTCCATTGCCCCGGAACACGCACCACAATCCAAGCTCGAACTGGACAACACCTTTATCTCTGTTTGGAGCTCCCCAACTCGCCACAATCTCCGGCGAATCTCCCGACTCCATCGAACTGCAATTTTTATGGCATTCCACTTCCATTCCATGGCATATTTCGAACACAATAATGTGCCAATGTCATAAGAGATAAAGTGACACGCCCCGACTTTGACTGGGTTATTGCAGTATGTGTACATGCATATACTCGTATAACCCGCATGGTTTATATATAAATTTATTCTTTTAAATACTGGTGCCATCGGACAGATGTTTTTGCGTTTCTTGACTTTTTGGCAGTTGTTCGCCGAACAGGAATTTTATTTGGGAGTGTGAAGAGCCTCTTCTTTAAACGTAAAATTCCGCGGATAAAGATAAGTTAATTTATTAGCTTATTTTGTTATCTCTTACGACTTCCCTTACCCAATAGCACTTGGTATATGTAGGTGTGATAATTATAATTATAGTTTATTTGTTTGTTTTTCCATAAGAGTAATAGGTGATTAGAAACCCATTTCATTTTTATGTTTATCATAATCTAAATACAGTCTTAGATACAGAAAATATGCTTATTAGCAAATATCAACTCGATGAACTTAATAAATGATCATTTAACAATTAAAGTGGTGATCAAAATGCCGCTATTGCATAAAACTAATCAAAAATTAACCCAAAAAAGAAAATACACAAAAAGCGATCGAATAATACCCATAAAATTACGTGTCGAGATATATTCGCCAGATATTTCGGCCCATTTATGGCTAGATATTGAATGTAGTATGTATAAATATGCGACCGGCTTTGGCCATAATAATAAATAAGTACGGGGTCGTGATGTTGCTCCGTGCCTCCAAATCCATTGGCAATCAGTGGGGATATACATGTGTATCTACTGGCTGCCCGAGTTTGTGGTTAGCTCAATGTTGGGATCGGATGACGAGGCTGCCGCTGGGAGCCGTAAGCCGCGAGCCGCGAGCAGCGAGCCGGGTGCCGGAGAGCAGTGCAAATCTAGTTCGCTGTATTCTAGATGGGATCATTGGCGCCATATCAATAGCTACAGCAATTTACTGCCGTCGGTTCTGTGTATCTCTTAGATACGCAGACACTGAAATCAACAGTTTTTGTTTTCGTTTTCAATTGATGTATGTGTCTCACTTCCCCCAACCCCCACCTCTCTTATTTTATTTCGCTTTTTGTTTTCGCTCGCTCGAATTTGGGTCAGCAGAAACTTCAAGCTGAGCTTGGCTTTTTACATTTTAATTTCATTTTTGGATGGCTCAGCCGAATTGTTGCGTTGCAGAAGTGTGTCACTGGCCGGCCCCCCGACTATCCCCCCTTGCTTACTCTTACTCATACTCTTTCCTCTCCCTTTGCAGATCGCGAAGACCAATCGATCTTGTGTACTGGCGAGTCGGGTGCTGGCAAGACGGAGAACACCAAGAAGGTCATCCAGTTTCTGGCCTATGTGGCAGCCTCCAAGCCCAAGGGCTCGGGTGCGGTAAGTAGCCACGAGACGCGAAATGCGCCCGAATCCCAGACAGAATTATGAAGCAAATGCAAAACTATGGCCACCAGTTCGTGGGAGGATGCGTCGGAGGCGCACGGTTGGGCATTTGTGTCCGTACATTGCTTATTAAACTCACATTAATGACACGCAAGCCCGCCAATCGGTGTATATTGTAATTAATTAGAGAAACGAGCGACGACGCCGCTTACATATATAAAATCGAATATGTTCATCGTTGGCGGCGGCGAATTGCCTTTAATACGCCTTCGAGCCGTTGACTTCTTTAGTGGGAGTTCTGAACAAATGTTCTCTTCTCTCCCACCACTATTTTGGATGCACTGATCGAACGATCACGATCATGCCATTCCCCATGTAGAACTAGATACAAAAGAGCAGCAAGCGCCCTCCATCTGCGATGCTCCCCATATGGCGGAGGGTTACGCTTTAATATTTGGATGGCTGATCATTTGCCAGCTGGTTTATCTGGGGTGAGTCCCTCCTTCCCCCAGAGCCAGAGGCAGAGGCAGAGCACACTTCATTAATCAAGAGCCATAAGTTGCTGACAAATTTTTGTCATTTACAGCAATAAAATAAACACCATAAAAAAGGGAAATTGGAATTGAAATTGAACTGCTGCTGATGACAAAGAGGCGATTGATAAAACAAAAAATGGAAATGGAAATTAAATCGCAAAGCTTGCGACATTTTTAATGGGTTTTCTTGGGACCAGCCAGCTCTTTGCTACTGTGCTGGGATCGCCATAACCATAATTGGGGGACACAAAAAAAGCAAACAGTGTTTATTTTTTTGGACATGCCCAGTCGATCCTTTTGAGCGCAAACAAGCTGCTCTTGAGCTCCAAACACACTTTTCGTTATGTTTTATGCGTTTACTACCATATATGAGCCTGTTGCCGACTCTAGTTAGCTGACTTGGCAGCTGTGAACGTGATAAGCTGCAAATATATACTCGGGGTACATAAATCTATGCGAAATATAAAGGCTACATGCTATTCTTTTGCAAAGATAAAGTCACAATGAAAATACCATATCTCTGAGGTCTCCCAGAAAGACTAAGCTATTCTTAAACAGATGAGAATTTGAGGTAAACTATTGAAATGGAATACAAGTGCTTGGACTCAGCACTTGCGTGACTCCAACTCCCATAAATAGACGCTGATAATATGTGATATATGGCAAAGGTAAACAACAACGACTGAACGCCTATCACTGAATCATCGGAAGTTGTCGCTACGAAGGGAATTGGTTTCGGTGTGATTAGAAATTAGTTTGTGTTGAGCAAAATACTGTTTTTATCAGTTTAGATAGCGGAGGGCATGGGAAAATCAGGACTGACATAACTTTGCATTTGCTTGAGAGTCTTTTTAGTCTTTTCGTTGGCTTTTTTCCTTTATATTTTTTTTTTGCCTTTGCTTCGAGCTGAGAGGTGAACAGGCAAAAGATTTACCTCCGATATACATATTTTATTTATTGATTGATCTTCTTTATTTTCATGTCCTACTACACAACTATCCAACTATGCCACACCTATAAATATACGCACACACGCCACACCACACTACACACACACACTGTACATTGGACCTTGGTTGTTGTCTCCACTTCTCAACTGAATTCTGCTAAAATATATCCCTATATGCATACGTTTTGTACATTTTCCACGGTGTATATACATATATTTATATATTGTAACCAACAACCAATCCGATTTGAACCTCAACACCTCCAACACTCCAATTGACAACCAAACACCAACTCCGACAGGTGCCGAATCCCGCCGTGCTCATTGTAAGTATTTGAGGAATGACACTCCGACAATGTCATCCCCATTTGTGTTTCGAAATTAATATCAATTTTGTTTGTAAAAGAAAAAGTCAATCTTTATTTAATCCCTCCCTGCCTTCCTTTCCTTGTCTCTAATTTGTCCCTAATAATTTCATCCCGTTTTTTCCCCCAAAAACATTCAAAAACAACGTGATGACCAAGATGCGTAACGCCATAGTATTTTCTTTCACTCGAATGCACATAAGCGCGTTCTGCACCTTGTTCATTATATTGTCTTTGGACGTATGCTTTCTCATTTCATCAGCTCTCTAAATCTGACCTGAATCTTAGTATTAACCCGCTCCAAATGAACTCTCCCTCCTCTTCGTTTTGTGTCTCCCTTGTTGTCGCCCCACTACCACCAATACCACCACCCAAGCCAACAACAATCATCATACTCAATCTCATCTCTCTGCTCTGATCCGATCTGCTCTGCTCCCTCCTTGTACTCCATATGCCAACGCCATTTTAGAGTAGTCATCAAGAGACATTTGCGGTAATGTATGCGTCTACGTTGTCCATCAATCCAAAACTAAAATGAACCATGTGTAGATAGCCTATGTACATACATACTCGTATATGATGGTTGCGTGTTCTCTTATGTTCTCCCACTTGATTTTATTGATTTTGTAGCCAAATATAGTAGGATTCGTTTGTACATACATATATTATCTCAAAACTGGAGAGAACGATCTGCCCGAGAAATGCCCGAAGAGTCCCATTCCTCATCCCGTAAACCCGTAATCCCATTCCCAACTAATTGCAGAACTTCTCCGTGAACACAAACAAGTACATAAGGGTCAAGATTGTGACCCAAAGTCAGAGTGAGTCGTCCATCGAGGTATCCAATGGATTGAAGGTGCTGGAAGTTAGTAATTCCAGTTCTCCAGAGGTAAACTCCAGATGGCCACAGATCGCACCCACGCTTAAGGAGATCGTCCAGTGTTTAGAATTGAGTTCCCCGTTTCGTTTCGTTGTGTTTGCATGGCTTTGGCTTCTCTTCCTGCATGCTTCCGTAGACTAATCTTTAATCCAAGTGCCGCTTGCGATGTCACCCCACCTTGTCCTTGTCTGTTTGTGTCTAGATCGCTTCGTGTATGTTTGTTTGTCGCTAACCCCGTTACCTTAAGATCATGCAAGGCAAAGGCTCTCACACACATCCCTCCTATCTCCACACACAGGGCGAGCTGGAGCAACAGCTGCTGCAGGCGAACCCCATTCTGGAGGCCTTCGGCAACGCCAAGACCGTCAAGAACGACAACTCGTCGCGTTTCGTAAGTGATGGCTCGACGTTATTCCCACAGGGGAAAAGAAAGAACGACATTCATTAATCGCATTGCAGGGCAAGTTCATCCGGATCAACTTTGATGCCTCGGGTTTCATCTCGGGGGCCAACATCGAGACCTATCTGCTGGAGAAGTCGCGTGCCATTCGTCAAGCGAAGGACGAACGAACATTCCATATTTTCTATCAGTTGCTGGCGGGCGCCTCGCCGGAGCAGCGCGAGAAGTTCATACTCGATGACGTCAAGTCGTATGCATTCCTGTCCAACGGCAGCTTGCCCGTGCCCGGCGTGGACGACTATGCCGAGTTCCAGGCCACGGTCAAGTCGATGAACATAATGGGCATGACGTCCGAGGACTTCAACTCGATATTCCGCATCGTGAGCGCCGTCCTGCTGTTCGGCAGCATGAACTTCCGGCAGGAGCGCAACAACGACCAGGCCACGCTCCCAGACAACACGGTGGCCCAGAAGATCGCCCACCTGCTCGGCCTCAGCGTGACGGACATGACGCGGGCTTTCCTCACGCCGCGCATCAAGGTGGGCCGTGACTTCGTCACCAAGGCCCAGACCAAGGAACAGGTCGTGTTCGCTGTGGAGGCGATCGCCAAAGCCTGCTACGAGCGCATGTTCAAGTGGCTGGTGAACCGTATCAACCGCTCCCTGGATCGTACCAAGAGACAGGGCGCCTCCTTCATTGGCATTCTCGACATGGCCGGCTTCGAGATCTTCGAGCTGAACTCCTTCGAGCAGCTGTGCATCAATTACACCAACGAGAAGCTGCAGCAGCTCTTCAACCACACCATGTTCATTCTGGAGCAAGAGGAGTACCAGCGCGAAGGCATCGAGTGGAAGTTCATCGACTTCGGGCTCGACCTGCAGCCCACCATCGACCTGATCGACAAGCCCGGCGGTATCATGGCCCTGCTGGACGAGGAGTGCTGGTTCCCCAAGGCCACCGACAAGACGTTCGTCGACAAGCTCGTCTCTGCCCACTCCATGCACCCCAAGTTCATGAAGACGGACTTCCGTGGCGTGGCCGACTTCGCCATTGTCCACTACGCCGGCCGCGTCGACTACTCGGCTGTAAAGTGGCTGATGAAGAACATGGACCCGCTGAACGAGAACATCGTGTCGCTGTTGCAGGGCTCGCAGGATCCGTTCGTGGTGAACATCTGGAAGGATGCGGAGATCGTTGGCATGGCACAGCAGGCCCTGACTGACACCCAGTTTGGGGCCCGCACCCGCAAGGGCATGTTCCGCACCGTGTCGCATCTGTACAAGGAGCAGCTGGCCAAGCTGATGGACACGCTGCGCAACACGAACCCCAACTTTGTGCGCTGTATCATACCGAACCACGAGAAGCGCGCCGGCAAGATCGATGCCCCCCTGGTGCTCGACCAGTTGCGTTGCAACGGCGTCCTCGAGGGCATCCGCATCTGCCGCCAGGGCTTCCCCAATCGCATACCCTTCCAGGAGTTCCGCCAGCGTTACGAACTGCTCACGCCCAACGTCATTCCCAAGGGCTTCATGGACGGCAAGAAGGCCTGCGAGAAGATGATCCAGGCGCTGGAGCTCGACTCGAACCTGTACCGAGTGGGCCAGTCGAAGATCTTCTTCCGCGCCGGCGTCCTCGCCCACTTGGAGGAGGAGCGTGACTTCAAGATCTCCGATCTGATCGTCAACTTCCAGGCCTTCTGCCGTGGCTTCCTCGCCCGCCGCAACTACCAGAAGCGGCTTCAACAGCTCAACGCCATCCGCATTATCCAGCGCAACTGCGCCGCCTATCTCAAGCTCCGCAACTGGCAGTGGTGGCGCCTGTACACGAAGGTTAAGCCCCTGCTGGAGGTGACAAAGCAGGAGGAAAAGCTCGTCCAGAAGGAGGACGAGCTGAAGCAGGTGCGCGAGAAGCTCGACACCCTGGCGAAGAACACGCAGGAGTACGAGCGCAAGTACCAGCAGGCCCTGGTGGAGAAGACCACCCTGGCAGAGCAGCTACAGGCTGAGATCGAGCTGTGCGCCGAGGCCGAGGAGTCGCGTTCGCGTCTAATGGCTCGCAAGCAGGAGCTGGAGGACATGATGCAGGAGCTGGAAACGCGTATCGAAGAGGAGGAGGAACGCGTCCTTGCACTGGGCGGCGAGAAGAAGAAGCTCGAGCTGCACATTCAGGATTTGGAGGAGCAGCTGGAGGAGGAGGAGGCCGCCCGCCAGAAATTGCAGCTGGAGAAGGTCCAGCTCGACGCCAAGATCAAGAAGCACGAGGAAGACCACGCCGTCACCGACGACCAGAACCAGAAGCTGCTCAAGGAGAAGAAGCTGCTGGAGGAGCGCGCCAACGACCTCTCCCAGACGCTGGCCGAGGAGGAGGAGAAGGCAAAGCATCTGGCCAAGTTGAAGGCCAAGCACGAGGCCACCATTGCCGAGCTCGAGGAGCGCATGCACAAGGACCAGCAGGTGCGGCAGGAGTCCGATCGCACCAAGCGGAAGATCGAGACGGAGGTGGCCGACCTCAAGGAGCAGCTCAACGAGCGTCGCGTCCAGGTGGAGGAGATGCAGGCCCAGCTGGGCAAGCGCGAGGAGGAGCTCACCCAGACTCTGATGCGCATAGACGAAGAGTCCGCCACCAAGGCCACCGCCCAGAAGGCGCAGCGCGAGCTTGAGTCGCAGCTGGCCGAGATCCAGGAGGATCTGGAGGCCGAAAAGCTGGCCCGTGCCAAGGCCGAAAAGGTGCGTCGCGATCTCAGCGAGGAACTGGAAGCGCTGAAGAACGAGTTGCTCGACTCCCTGGACACCACAGCCGGTAAGGTTGCCAGTCTCCCTTTAAGGGGGAAAATTATTAACTTTCTTTGGTATTTCTTTGGGGACCAACAGCCCAGCAGGAATTGCGTTCCAAGCGTGAGCAGGAGCTAGCCACGCTGAAGAAGTCGCTCGAGGAGGAGACCGTCAACCATGAGGGCGTCTTGGCCGATATGCGGCACAAGCACTCGCAAGAGCTCAACGGCATCAACGACCAGCTGGAAAACCTGCGCAAGGCCAAGGCCGGTCTGGAGAAGGCCAAGGGCACCCTGGAGGCGGAAAACGCAGACCTGGCCACCGAGTTGCGAAGCGTGAACAGCTCGCGGCAGGAGAACGATCGCCGACGGAAGCAGGCCGAGTCGCAGATAGCCGAATTGCAGGTAAGTGTGCTCCCTTACTGAAGTGCCCTTCCCTTCCAGTTCCAAAATCACCAAAACCGATCTGTCCGCAGGTTAAGCTGGCCGAGATCGAGCGCGCCCGCTCGGAGCTGCAGGAGAAGTGCACAAAACTGCAGCAGGAAGCGGAGAACATCACCAACCAGCTGGAGGAGGCGGAACTAAAGGCCTCCGCCGCTGTTAAGTCGGCCGGGAACATGGAGTCGCAGCTAACCGAAGCCCAGCAGCTGCTGGAGGAGGAGACGCGTCAGAAGCTGGGCCTCAGCTCCAAGCTGCGCCAGATCGAGTCCGAAAAGGAGGCGTTGCAGGAACAGCTCGAGGAGGACGAGGAGGCTAAACGCAACTTCGAGCGCAAGCTGGCCGAGGTCACCGTCCAGATGCAGGAGATCAAGAAGAAGGCCGAGGAGGACGCCGACCTGGCCAAGGAGCTGGAGGAGGGCAAGAAGCGGCTCAACAAGGACATCGAGGCCCTGGAGCGCCAGGTCAAGGAACTGATAGCCCAGAACGACCGCCTGGATAAAAGCAAGAAGAAGATCCAGTCGGAACTGGAGGACGCCACAATCGAACTGGAGGCGCAACGCACGAAGGTGCTCGAGCTGGAGAAGAAGCAGAAGAACTTCGACAAGATCCTTGCCGAGGAGAAAGCCATATCAGAGCAGATCGCGCAGGAGCGCGACACTGCCGAGCGGGAGGCGCGCGAGAAGGAGACCAAGGTGCTGTCGGTGTCCCGCGAGCTGGACGAGGCCTTCGACAAGATCGAGGACCTCGAGAACAAACGGAAGCAGCTTCAGAATGAACTCGACGACCTGGCCAACACCCAGGGCACCGCCGACAAGAACGTGCACGAACTGGAGAAGGCGAAGCGGGCACTGGAATCGCAGTTGGCGGAGCTGAAAGCACAAAACGAGGAGCTGGAGGACGACCTGCAGCTGACCGAGGACGCCAAGCTGCGCCTGGAAGTCAACATGCAGGCCATGCGCTCCCAGTTCGATCGCGACCTGCAGGCCAAGGAGGAAGTCGCCGAGGAGAAGCGCCGCGGACTGGTTAAACAGCTGCGCGACCTCGAGGCCGAGCTGGACGAGGAGCGGAAGCAGCGCACTGCCGCTGTGGCGGCCAAGAAGAAGCTGGAGGGCGACCTGAAGGAGCTCGAGACCACCATGGAAATGCATAATAAGGTGAAGGACGATGCCCTGAAGCACGCGAAGAAGCTGCAGCTGCAGGTCAAGGACGCGCTGCGCGATGCCGAGGAGGCCAAGGCCGCCAAGGAGGAGCTGCAGGCGCTGAGCAAGGAGGCCGAGCGCAAGGTGAAGGCCCTGGAGGCGGAAGTATTACAGCTGACCGAGGACCTGGCCAGCTCGGAGAGGGCACGCCGCGCCGCCGAAACGGAACGCGACGAACTGGCCGAGGAGATCGCCAATAATGCCAACAAGGGCTCTCTGATGATTGACGAGAAGCGCCGCCTGGAGACCCGCATTGCCACACTCGAGGAGGAGCTGGAAGAGGAGCAGTCCAACTCGGAGGTGCTGCTGGACCGCAGCCGGAAGGCGCAGCTGCAGATCGAGCAGCTGACAACCGAGCTGGCCAACGAGAAGTCCAACTCGCAGAAGAACGAGAACGGTCGCGCCCTGCTTGAGCGCCAGAACAAGGAGCTGAAGGCCAAACTGGCCGAGATCGAGACGGCGCAGCGCACAAAGGTGAAGGCCACCATCGCCACGCTCGAGGCCAAGATTGCCAACCTGGAGGAGCAGCTGGAGAACGAGGGCAAGGAGCGTCTGGTGCAGCAGAAGGCCAACCGCAAGATGGACAAGAAGATTAAGGAGCTGACGATGAACATCGAGGATGAGCGGCGGCACGTCGATCAGCACAAGGAGCAAATGGATAAGGTAAGCTGTGAAACAGTTAACCCTCAGATCGAGTATGAACGTGGTTCTTATCTCTTCTTACAGCTGAATAGCCGCATCAAGCTGCTCAAGCGCAACCTGGACGAGACCGAGGAGGAGCTGCAGAAGGAGAAGACGCAAAAGCGCAAGTACCAGCGGGAATGCGAGGACATGATTGAGTCGCAAGAAGCCATGAACCGTGAGATTAACTCACTCAAAACGAAGTTACGGTAAGTGGAGTCGCTCGACAGGCTATTCATTCTCTAGAGCTGGACGGACGGACGGGTGGAGGGATCTCCTCCTTGAGCGTCTCTTTGGGGCTGCATTTTGATTATTTTGTTTTGAAATTTGTCTTTGGTTCAAGCTCCATACAAGTGGCCGAGACCGAAAAGGCCAAGGCCTACTCGCCCAAAAAGGATGCCGCACTCATTATGAATTGTGAGGGTCTGCATTAGGTTTCCTTTCGCTTCGATTCGCTTCGTTTCCTTCTCGTAGGCTGTAAGTGCTGTAACTGCTGTAACTGCTCCTGCCGGCCAAGATCCGCAGACTCCGCAGTATCCAGTGAATGTCCACCGACCCCCAAAGCCACCCACAAACATCGTCTCTTCTTTGCATGTTAGGACAGACAGAACACCACACCATAAAAACTTAAAATGTGCGAGTTAATGCCGCTCCTCAACTTCCCACCAAAATAGAACATAGAACTTGATCCTAAATTTGAGTTTATCTGTTGCCCCTGCACTGCACGTTCACCCAGAAGCACTCGGAAGCCTTAACACAACCAGATACTAATCCTTCGTCCCGATCTCTCTCTTCACAGACGCACCGGCGGCATGGGCCTCAGCTCCA
Source organism: Drosophila parvula (assembly GCA_018904695.1). NCBI lineage: Eukaryota > Metazoa > Arthropoda > Insecta > Diptera > Drosophilidae > Drosophila > Drosophila parvula. The sequence goes on from JAEIIG010034149.1 coordinate 98,111, forward strand.
GCCGGCTCACGGGCACACCTTCAGCAAAGCGCACCGGTGGAGGCGGCGGCGGCGGCGACGACAGCTCATCGGTGCAGGATGAATCCTTAGACGGAGAGGACTCGGGCAATTGACGCGTTAATTATTAGATGAAGCTGAAGCGGAAGCGGAAGCGGAGGTGAAAAGAGCGTGGCAGAAGGTAAAGATGATGAGCAAAATAAACGATTATCTTTAATGTTTCTTTTATATAATTTCTCTGTTATTTTTTATATAAACTATTATACATACTTAAATTAAAACGTAAACAAACAAAACCAACATTTTTATAACGACAAAACGTAAACATAAAAAAAACAAAAGAAAAACAATGTTGTAAAACACACACTCCCACTTTATACAAAACCATAAACACATAAGATACTTCCCCCATCCCTCGAATGGCTGCAGTTTGTGGCAGCCACCGAAAATAAACGTAAAACTATACAACACAAATGAACCAAGAAACGTATTAACTTTGAGCTCCTCCAAAAACCCAACAACAATCTAATCGATTGTGCTTGCAGAGAAACTGCAGGCGCCACAGCAGGACACTCATTGCCACATCCATTAACTACCTAACATAGAACCTATAGCATACTACTCGATGCAATATGTAATTCATGCATTTAACAACTAAAATGGTTTTCAAACAGAAACAGAGATCTGAACAGAACAGATCAGAACATAAAATCAATGTTGAACACGCAACTAATATACGAATTTCGTTTTTGTTTAAAACTAAACAATAAAATATTTGCTACATGAACCTGATCTTTCTTTGGGTAGTTCCAAGCAATTTGCTAGTGCGTTGAGCCGCCCTATCAGAGGGGATTAATGTATTTATTTATTTTGTTATCTTTACTATTCTGTTAGGAATCAATGAAAATTTCGGTGTTCAACTGAATAGTTTTTGGTTATAATTAATCAATAGGTTAAAGGAGAAGCATATCTTTTGTAACTTAAGAGCACTTAATCTTATATATAACGTCGTAAGCAAGAATTGAATCGAAACTGGATTCAAAAGAGAGAAACAAAAAGAGGCATTTACAGGTCATAAACAGTTTATTGAACATTGTGTTTTTACATATATACAGCAAATGACTACAGACTAAAGGTAACTGGCGACTATTCGTAGACTAAAGCACTCGTATTCTTTAAGGACTATTCTAGTGTAAGCGCAGACAAATTCGAAAATCTCATCAAGTTGAAGAAACAACAACTTCCCCCGTACCCGCCCCTAACTAAATAACTAATGGCACTGTTTGATCATACCGATGGCTATACCGACACTGGCATGTTTACGTGTTGCACCATGATGACTCCGCTGTTCAGCGCCTCCAGCTCGGCGGATGACTTGCTCTCCTGGAGCTGCTCCTCCCGCCGGGTGTTCAGGAAGTACACCCCGGCAATAATCAGACTGAACGACGTCACCGATATGAGCAAGGTGCCGTACTTGAGGGCCAGCTGGATGGCGTCCAGACCGTAGGTGGACATGAAGAGTGTGTGGAGGACATCCTCGGAGAAGTCGCCCGCGGTGATCTCAATCCATATGAGTGGAAGGATGGTGGTATTCTCTATGCGTGCGCCCTTATCTGGAATAGAAGCATGAATAAGCCTAGTTGCACGGAAAAGAATGCCGTATTTATTCCCAACTCACTTTCCAGCAATGGCGTCTTGTCCAGCATGATGTTGATCTGGACCCGCGATGCTCCGCTCATTGGGAAGCCAAAGCGCGGATGAATGTCGGCGTACGTCTGGTGCAGCTCCGCCTCGGGGTTGATGCCGTCAAAAAGATCGTACCACGACTTGTTGCCGGTGAAGAAGTGCGGAAATGAGGGAAAGATGGGCGAGTCCCCGTAGCACTTGGTGGCGTTGATTACCCCGCTATCCAGGCACATCTCCGTGTTCTTGCAGTAGCACGATGAAATATTTTTTTCAAACACATTCATGGGTGTCTTGTAGCGAATGGCATCGATGCCATTCAGGATGGTGACCTCCTTCTCAAATTGGAGCGGCACCTTTCGGCACAGGACCTGGAGGAATACATCGATGGTGCTGCGTTTCTGCAGCAAGTTTGGCGAAAACATCGAAGGCTCCGAGCCGTCAATGCGGTTGCACTCGTCCCCGTCCCAGTAATCCAACTGCGGCATCCCATTGAACTGGGTGATGATACTGAACTTTGTGATGTCGTCCTCGCCTGTATTGAGCTGCACCGAGTCCACGCTGGTTCCGTTGCGCTATGGAGAAGATGCCTTTTGTAGAGCAGAGCAGTCAACGCTTTGAAGCTAGGCACTTACGTTCATCAGGAGGCCAAAGTGCGTCTTTCCCTTGCCCAGACTTTTCAACTTAATGATCTTGTCCTCGTAGCCCCATAGGTATTCGGAGGCTTTTAAGTTTTTGAAGAGCGGCTCCTTATACTGTTTGATGAAGAAGGTGGCGGCCCATCGTTCGCCCAACGCCATACGCTTGACGTGCCCGGCGGCAGAGATGAGTGGCACATTTGGAACCATCAGCACTTCGTCCTCCCCAACAGCCGACTTCTCCGGCAGAAACTTGTACGATTTGCGGTCCTGGAATGACATCAGTTGGATTAGCCTAGGCAGCACACCTGAACTCCGCTGTGATCCTCACCCTAAAGCTGACCGTGAAGTTGTTATTGAAGGAGACCTCATCTTTGACCGTGTGCTCTTGGTATACGAGTGGGCCCACGTCCACGACTTTTATCTTTTCCGCTCGCCCCTCCAAGTAGTCGTCGATATTGGGGTAGTGGAAGATGTGAGCCTTCAGTAAGGTGTCCAACTTCGGATCGGGGTTGAGCCAGTCTCTGGCGGTTTCCGAGCTCTCGGCCAGTACCAGTTTCTGTGGGTTAGATTGATGTGGCTAGAAAATAGTAAAGGCGACCGCATAATCGCAACTCTCACCTCCAGCATTGTGTTGTTGTAGAACTCGGTAAACCACATCACGAAGAATCCAGTGACGCCGATTACGAACAGCAGGAACATTACGCCCAACACTGGAATAGACGGGGGACGCAAGTTAATCGGACTTCCCGGGCTTATCATCGGCGCTCTACTCACTTATCAGGGTTCCAATATCCTTGGACGTTGGCTCGCGGCTCTGCGCCTGATTCCGCAGTCCCAAGGCCTCCAGAATCATCTGCAGCACAGGCTTCGGCTTCTCGCCCCCACTCGCCATGGCGTAGCCTACGAAGGTCCCGGTGCCGACTCTGCTTAGCTGGGAGTTGAGTGTGTTGGACTTGGACCTAATGGCGGCCACTGTGAGATCGCCGTCTTGGTGGGCGGTGGGCAAGGCCACCTCAGGGTTGCTGGTGCTTGCACGTGGCATTGTAGGAATATCTGGGGCAGAGCTGAAAGTGTTGTAAGCAAGAGAGTTATTATCGGGCTGTTGCTACATATATACATACATATGTATGTCCCCACGCTTATGTAAAGTCCCGATTTTACGCTACAGGCCCCACGCTCCCATTCCCTCTATGAGCTATCTGTGGAAATGCAAACACGTGGGTCTCAAAGGGATAGCTTTGGCTTAGATTACTGGCTTATCAGGCTGGTTCTGGCAGTAAAGCTGGGTTCAATGAACACATAGGCGGCGCAACTACAACGACTCGGATATGGCACTATTCTAACGGCTCTATGCAGAGTCCCACGCACCTATAATGCCTCTAATGGAGTAATAGTATTTGGGACACTATCAGATCGATTATTATTAGTCGGTAGCTCGTCGTTCTCGATTCTCGGAGCAATCTTCCGCGGCGCGAGGACTCTTAACCATGCGATTACAGATGTTTTCACAAACTAATCGGGGCTTATATTCCCAGAGCCTTCGCATGCTCGGCGATCGCTGCTTCTGCCCGTGCTGAAATCAAAGTTCAGCCGTATGTACTCTCGTTCTTATCACCAGCTTCTAGGAACACATATGTGTATGTATGTGATCGTGGTCCCAGTACATACTAACTAGGCATTAATTCATAAATTAATCAAGACAACAAGTGTCAGCGTGTGCTATGTACATATGAATGTATATGCATAGAGTTGAGCTTTGGCAACCATGGGGTAAGTTCTGATTTGCCAACTTTGAAATCGGGTCAACGGCTCTGATAAGGCAAAACCTGAGCGTAGTAATTTTCCAATATTAACGGCTGTTCTTGGGCTATAAATGAATGTGAACGGACACGAACACGAACACAAATAGGGGATGGGGGTATAATCTATTGATTATAATGTGACGACAATATAACAGCTGGAGAGTTTTAGGAGGTAACTACAAGTCAATAGATACTAGTCCTAAATGAATTCCCATCTTTCGCTATAAGACAGAGGTTGCAAACGCAATTTAAACTCTCACAAAATAAGTCTCATTCACAGACCCTTTAAGCAAACAGTCTGAGATAAGCTGTTCACATGCTCCCTTGAGTCAATAGGTTTTCGGACAGGGATCAACCTTTAGCATCTAAAATTAAGATCCTTAAATTAGGATATTATTGCCCAGGTACTATGTTGGCTTTCTACAAATATGTACATATATACATAATTAAACCTTTAGCAGATCGGCCGTGCTTGGTAATAAGTTATTTAGCTTAGTCCGTTTCCGGACACAAAGTCAAGTCTAATGGAAGAACAGCGCTATCGCTAAATACCACTGACTGCACTTGACACAAACACTTACCGCCTGGAAGCCTCCAATTGCTCGATGCTAGACTTGTCGCGACGAAGGTTCCCGCTTTCCACCGCAGCCGCCCCCTTGTCATGCGCTGGCCGGAATCAGTTGCAGAAAAGTGCCATTGACTGATAACGCGATGCGGGTGTGTGAGAGAGAGCCGGAGAGCGAAGAGCGTAGATCAGCGGCATGCACTTGCTGAGCTTTGCGGCACAGCTGTTCGGTGTTTTTTTCGGTGGGCAAACGTGCTCGCAACGAAATGGAAACGAAACCCCAATCACAAACACACCGACACTAGTAGAGAGTTCACCCACACTTTTAGGCACACACACCTCTTATCTGGCGCTCTCTCGGCTGCTTTGCTGTGCACTTTCGACGAATGCCAAACATTTGGCGTCTTAATTAACAATTTCGTCGTGTTTACGCTGTGTGCACAGCACAAAAACGATGTGTTGAATATTATTTCGTCTCCTCCGCTTGCCCACTCCCCCGCAGAGTGGATGCTGTGTGGGGATGCAGCGCCTGTATTTTCCGTATCTGTGTCTATGCTGCGACTGCGACCGATTTGTTTTGTGCCTGTGCCTCGCTTCTTCTCGTTTCCTTTCTCTCCACTTCTCCACACTTGGCTCTGTTCTTTTTGTTGCGCTGTGTGCCTTTGTTCGCCTGCTTCTTTGTTTTGTCGACGTTCTCTTTTGTCAGCTCGATCGCTGTGGCCGTTGATGTTGTTGTTGCTGTTGTTCTCTCGCTTCGATTAACTGGACCTGCAGCTGGAGTCGGAGCTCGTTTTCCAGAGTTGTTTTCCTGCGCTCTCTCCCCCTTCCAGTCTTGGCTTAGTTTTTCCAGCTGAACAGCGACAATTAAATCCGGAGTATTCACGGGTATTTTGCGAGGAATTCGGTCGGTTATCGCTGTGGCTATATAGCTACCGCTTGATCCACTTGCCCGCGGATTTGATTAGGGTTTGATTGCACACGGAGCAATCGGGCCAGGCCCACGCACTATCTACTGCTTCGATTAGATCTTCGCGGGGATTTGGGCCTTCAACTGAATCACTGGAGCAGGCACTGGTTCTCGGCTGGACTGGAATGGTGCGTACTGCCCACCAAACAAGTTATTACTACGACGCTCGGAATCAGTTCGCCCCAGCACTCAGCAGCAGCAGCAGCAGCAGCTGGGGCAGCAGCGCAACGCAGTCGCTCCTCTTTCCTCATTCTTCACAGTCGCCGTCGACGTCGTAGTCGGCGTCGATGCCGACGTCTCTGCCGCTGGGACTGGCAGCAAGTGATAAGAGCGGGGCGGTCAGCTACGATTGCTGATTACCGCTGGACGACGAGCGACTGACGGCGACTGCGCTGCCTGGAATCGGGATCTCTTGTTTACTACGTAGCAGCTTGGGCTTTGTGCGTGTGCCGCGAGACAAAGTGCAAATTTAATCGTAGCGAGCACACAAAGAAGCCTCTGATGGCGACCACTCGTGGCGGAGACGGAAGATGGCAGAACCAGATGCAGCCTCCCAGCTGTTTCGTTCCGCTCCAGCATCGTTATTATAGTCGAGTTAGAAGAAGAAGCGGGGGAGCCACAAGCTGGATCGAGAACTGGCTTTTTGCTTCTCCTGAGACTCACGCTGCAAGAATAATATGGTGAGTTCTGGAGGGAGTATTCCCAAGTACTATGTTTATAATATTTTAACCTCTGAGTGCGTTATCTTATTATGTTACGTACCCAATATGTGTACTACATAATATACATATGTATACATATATACATATACACACATATACATATATAATATACATATGTATATATTCTGTAGAGTTTATGTTTAAAAGGTGATCTTATTATCGTAAGAGAATTATCGTCCAGAGAAGTCTCAATGTCATTTTCGAATCTTTTGAGATTTAAGATCGATTTTGATAGAACCATAAGGATATATCTATATACATATGTATGTATATTTATGAACAACTTGTCCACAGTCCAACTATGTCAGTGAGTCAACGTTTAAATATTTAAGTAGCAGTAATACCTAGTGCCACGATCTCCTCTATAGTAGGTAGTACTTGGCTCTGGGCCTGGGTCTATTCATAGGTGTGTGCGCACGCTTTGCTCAAGGGAATTGACAAAACAATTTAATTAGCACTTGAGCACTTAAGCCGTTCTGAAACCCTTGACTTGTAGAATTGCATATTGTTAACACGAGCGATTAACGAAGGCGGCGAGAAGTGCAGGCGGAATCCACTCGGAGCTCCTCGGGATAGGTGCTCCCATGTCTCCAACTCCCAGTTCTCTGTTTTAATTTCGCAATTCTTGGATATATTTAGATTGGCTTATCATCGGGCTGTCGGGCCCGACGCTCGACGTTCGACGCTCGACGCTCGGTCCCGGCCCGACGATCGCTTTGCCCGGCTAGAAGTACCCCACCGGAGTCGAGTTATTGAACCCCACGGCCAGGCCTCGATTGTGTGCCCAGGCATTTATCAGTTTAGTCAAGAGTTTACAATTCATCTGCCGTTCCCCGCCCGGAATCCGGAATCCGGAATCCCTGCTCGGAGGCAGTGCCGCTGTGTTTTGCCTCGGCTGAGCGACTGATAGCCCCGCTGAACCTTTTGTTTTGTTCGCAGGCCGATGACGCGGTTGGGTTTTCAATAGCTCAATAGCTCAATCCTAATCTGTTCGTGCTAGTTAATGGCCCTCTCCATACTGCCGGGCTGATTGCAATATATTTACCTGTTTCGCTACCCTAACAGATCCGAGCTTCGGAAGGCTTCCAAGTTCAGGTGCCAGCCCCGAGGGGCTCTAAGTCATCATCAGCCGCTGAGTTAGCGAAGTTCGTTCCAGTCCCAGCCCGGAATCGGTCTATCTATCTATACTTCCACCATAGTTCCTCAACGGCCGCTTACAGGAGAATCTTATCGGCCGTAGGAGAGCGGGCTGGCTTATCAACCTGGTTGCCGGGTCGTCAAGTGCCAAGTATTTTCAATACACTCACAAAAATACACCAAATCTAAGCAAGTAAAGCCCAATACCGAAGACGAGAGGGAAGGAAGTATGGCACGCCTCCCCTTGGTTGTGGTGCTGAACATTCTGTGCAGTGAGTAGAGCTTAGCCGGAGTGAGGGTGAAGGTGACTTGGGGCGATTGATGACACGACACGGCAGCTGAATTAACATATATGATGCGTAGTGTGCTTGTTATTATTTATCATTATTGCATCACTTGCGGCCACAAATGCGCCATTTTGTACGACAGTTTACATAAACAGAAAGGTCGCATGCAACCCGGTTAGCCTTATTGGCATGCAAAGTCGCCGTGGAGTCGAGCCTCGGATACGGGTCGAGTTGGGTACGGTGTGTAGTTGTGGTTGGACTTGACGAGCAATGTCGAAAATCATTGGGCGATAATGTCTTGGTTCGCCTTCTACGTAGCTAGAGCATTTACTATTGCCGGTCCAGAATGTGAATTGCTTTACAGGGCAGTCACGATAACGTACAGTTGAACTAGGCTATAGTGGACAAAGTAGTGACTAGAAGTTATAGAGAAATAATTGTTATTATTGACATGATCATTTTTTACCCTTCCGAACTAGCATAGAAATGCTTTCCGACTTGAAATAATTGCCTTTTTGACTAAGTAATGGGTTTTTTAAAGTATAATCAGCTCTGTCGGCCTGTCCCTCGATCTGGATGCCAAAAGTGAACAATGTACACCTTAAAAACAGTTCCAAGTTTGAATAATTATTACACTAATTTGATGGTACTTTGAGGACCTATGTATGTAGCTAGTTCTTTGGATAATGACTAATTGTTGTATAAACAGTATGTCACTTAAAATGTATTTAAATTTTTAATTAAAACTAAACAGATTTTTGGCAAGTTTTCACAGTTTTTCCCACTTCCTTGGGAGAATTTCTAGCAAGCGATACCGAAGTTTGCCCCTGATTCATGGCTGGGAAATTGTTGTCATTAGCCAGAACTCCCTGGGGCAATATGTCGAATAACATTTCCAATTCATGGTTCCCCGTAGCGTCGGTTGGCTTATGCAAATGCAGCTAGTTGCTGTCGCCAGTTATTTCCACAGCTGAATTTCGCACATTTCCCAGTATAGCCAGCTTATGCTTACTCCCCGAGTGTAGGGGTCTTTGGCCAGATTCCGATTCTGGCCAGGCACAAAGCCTTGCGCAATAACAATCAACCATTCGCCGGATCGTTGGATCGTTGGCTCTCAACTTTGCATATATTCTTTGACTGCAACCTGTCGCCGTTGGGGTTTGGCAACAATTGCATGAGTCACATGCAACTCCATTGCAGCCAGGCAGCCTCAGTCACAGCCAGGCAGCCAGGCAGCCAGGCGGCCAGTAGCAGCTATCATAATCGGCCCGAGTGCAGCGGTGTTGGTGTGGCAATCAATGAGATATTTTGGCTTCGGTTCGGGCTCGAAACGGAACGCGCCATGCAACGCAATGAAACGAAAGACTTCAATGCAAGCAACAAACTTGTTTATCAGCCTGCCAACTGGGCTCAGGCTCACCTCTGTCCACCTCTGTCCACTTCTGTCCACCTCGGCTCACCCGATCTTGATCGGATCGAGCTTTTATCGCATGCGTTGCAGTGGAAAGCTCACTCGCCGCTCGCTCACTCTCGCTTTTGCAGCGCCACACACACACAATCGCACATTCGCACAATGGCTACCTGCTTACCTGTTTATCAGGTTTTCCAGTTTTCGCTTTGTCGCAACGCCGAGCAACAAGCCAAGCTTCTGGCTGGGAGCTTTCGCCGCCTGAACATCTTACGTTGGGGCTCCACTTGAAGACGGCGATTTTAGTTACTCGGCGGCACTGCGAGCGTTCGAGTCGTTGACGTTTTTTGCCGGCGGTTTCCCCAATTGAGACGTTCCACCTGTCGTGAGTTCCTCGTACCGCCGCTCCAAGTTCCCAGTTCCCAGTTCCAGTCCGGGCGCAAGAATCTAAGCGGCAAGACCGTGGCAAGTCTCCCAGTGTGAGTGAGCTGTCCGCGTTGTCCCGGTGTGTGTTTGTGTGTGTGTGTGTATCGTACTCGTATTTGTGGCCATTTGGAAATGCCTGTGGCTTGTGGCGACTCTAGCTCCGGCCACCGCTCCCCGTGTCCAGCCAGTCCAGTCTGTCCAGCTAGCGACTGGTCGCATTCCAGGGAACTGCAACGGAGCTTGATTGCTGCAGTTCGATCAATGGACCAGCGACCCTTGGCTCCAAGTTTCCGAAACCGAATCCGAATCCGAATCCGAATCCAACTCCATCTCCATCTCCGTCTCCGCCTGCGTCTCCGCGCTGATCATGGCTCTTGGTTGAGCAAGACCTTGCCCAGTCAGCCAAAATGAAACCACTTCGCCAGCGACTTTGCCTCGCTACAAAAGCGGAAAATCATTGAATTATGCTTTGGGGGGCTTTGATTTTGTTTTGTTTGTGTTTTTGGTGCCTAGAGTCTTGGGTCTGGAGTCTTGAGCCAGCGGCTAAACGCTGTCTGCGGCCCTGCCAAAAGCGCATTTGATGTACGTGCATAGTTTTATGATTACTTGTGTGGAAAAAGTGAAATTTTGCTCTGCACTCGAGCTGAGCGGCGTTGAGCTGAGCGGAGCTGCCACGAAGCAGCCAGCCAGCGGCACACAGCGAAATCAAATAAAAAGTCTGCCGAAAACACACACAACATACACAAGACACAGAGATCCGAAATCCGAAAGATCCGAAAATAAGCGTGCGCTGGCAAGAAACCTCAGATAAATAAATAAATAAATACATAAATAAATAGAGGGGCCTGCTGCTGCAAGCTTTTTTTTCTGACCACATAACTATGACGATTATGCGAAGGTTGCACCAGAGCCGAGGCTGAGAGGGCTGCCCAGCAACCCAGCAAACAGCAGAGCTTTGAATCATCTTCATCATGGCAGCAGCAGCAGGTCTAGGGCCCGGGCCCGTTCCCCGCTGATCGTAAATTGAGGTGACAATTGCCTGGCTCGGTCTGTTGACACATTTCACTGCGAAAGCAAGACACACTCAACACACACTCCTCGATGGTCGTCGGTGTAACTGCGGCGAAACTGACCTACTGACAGTCCAAGATGAGCCACGGCCCCCAACTCCCCAACTCCCCAACTCGAGTCGCACATGTCAGTCACGCCATTGACGGCGACATCTACACATTGTTTAAGGCACAAATTTAAAAGCCATTTCGTTTCGTATTATCAAATGCAGGCAGGTGAATTTCAGTCGGCAGTTCGCCTGCCATTTTGGCCGCTCTCAGTGTCACCGTGGCCATAATCAGCCACGGAGACTCAGACTCGGAGAAGCGACTCCTTGAATACCCTACAGGAGCGTGTACAGAGAGGTTCAACTTAAAGGGGAGTTCAGCTTAAAGGGGCTCTCTATTTGCCCAAGCACTTAGCCAATCGTAATGGTTCTCCCCGCGCCTTGACTGTATTTATTGCATATTGAACGCATTTAACTTTGAAACAGACTTCAGGTTGAGCACATTCGAGTTTCACCTCAATGGGGCTTTCTCAAGCTGTTTGCTTCCACATTTAGTTACAGGGGAAATACTGCCTGATTACCCTCTTTTGAGGCGTAGTGCAGGGTATGCCCAGGTCGACGCCAGTGGCAGCCGCCGCAAAATTGGGTCAGGGTAATTGCTTACACTAAATAGCTGCTACCGCTTGTATTTATTTGTGCAACATTTAAACGCAGTGAAATTATGAGACTTGGCTCGTCGACTCGACTGGATCTCCTCCCAGAGCGCCTCCCAGCTCGCGGAGCTTCGATCGGAGCGACGACGGCGGATGTGTTGGCCGTGATTCCGCTTTCGGTTCAATCCGCGCACAAAACGTGTGTTTTTAGAAAGTAAATTTCTATTGAAGCTCGGTGATTCTGGCCAGGCAGCTGGAGTTGCTAATTGAAAAGCCACAACAAGTGAAACCAAAATATAAATAAGACTATTACATCAGCTGTACCGCATTTCATCGGAATGCCAAAAACTGCTGCCGAGGCAGCGTGCCGTCTGCGTCTAGGGTTCCCCCTTTCCTACGATTTAAATACTTTCCAGCCTGATAAGAGGAAATCAAAACAATCAACATAACAGTTGTTTACGGGCTTCTGAATCCGAATCCGAGTCTAAGTCTGGGTCTGAGTCACTTGGTTCTGCAAAAGCAAGGCTCACCTACCCGATGGGCCGTGAACGCAGACCCCAATTAGCAGGCAAATCAAACACAACAGAAAAATATGGCTAACTGAATCCGAATCCCAAACCCAGCCCCAATCCCAGCTGAAATCATTGATTAATGGCTCCAATGCAAATGCTGGGCTCGATCGAGTGTCACCGAAAATTCATTTGAGGTGAAATAATTATGGGCTAATTAGTATTCGATGGGCATCATCATCGACCGACAACTGCCCAATGGTGGATCGCAGCTTAATGCTTGAGTACGAATATTTAAGCCCCAACGAGCGACGGCAGAGCTCTAGGGCGGAGAGCTGAAGCAGGCGGAGACGGAGACGACCTTGTGGCGTTCGGAAAGCGCAGTAAACTCGGCAAATAATAAACCCGTAGCTGTAGCCGAGTGTGTGTGTGTGTGTGTGTGTGCGTTGATAGGGTAGAGCGGTTTCAAAGTACAAAGTTTAATGCTTTTTAGCCGAATATCTCGGTGGAGAAATCATAAAAAAAAGCGCTTCTATTGCTTCCGCCAGACTCCAAGAACCGCACAGATCGGACCGAGGTGCGAGCGTGCTCCATCTGGAGTTGTCTGTGATAAGGCGGCCGTTTGTATGCAGCTGGGCGGAATCGTATCCGATCGGATCGGACGTCAAGGGATCAATTAAAATATTTCTATTGTCTCTGGCCGTGCGAGGCCTGCAAATGGCTGGCCATTAGCCGAATCCGATCCGAGTCCGAGTACGAATCTGTTTAGCTTTGTTTTATGAATATGAATAATGGCATGCCTGGAATCGTCAATAATAAACGTTTCGGTTTACGCACGAATCCGCATCTGAGAGATACATGTTTCTGCCGTAGCCCTGGCCCCGGTCAAGGTCCCAGTGGCTGTTCCGACCTCAGCAGAGCCGAGCAAAGCAAAGCCTGCCGGCCCATTAAAGAGTGCTTAATTGACCGAGCTGAGCTCCAAGGTAATTCCCTGCCAGGAAGGGAGAAGGGAGCACCGAGCACCGAGCACCGAGCACAGCTGGCAATTAGTAGCAGTACCAGGTTGTGCTGACTCGAAGGTTCTGCTGGAGTCAGACCCCTGAATTGGTTTCTCGCTTTTGTGCTCTGTGATAAATCAGCTTTTGGGGCGAAACCGCACATCGACAAAGCGACAAAGCGACATCGACATCGACGAGCGAAGCGATGTCAAAACAGCACAAGGCCAACACGCCCCAAAAACGTGTCTGAGGTCGAGGCATCGACATCGGCATCTCTGCCACTCTTCCGCTGACATCTCCCCAAGATCTCTCTATGGGGGAATTGGGGAGACCATGATCGGCCTCAAGATCATGAACGTCGAGCGAAGGCCGCGACCCGCCAGCGATATGTGCGATTGCATTCCTGTTTATCTGGCTCCGCTTAATTATAGATTAACGATGCAAAACTACCTAACCAGTATCTCTGGGTCTCTTTACGAATGACTTTGTTTTGCTTTTCCAGAACTAGCACCAGCACCAGCACCAACAGCCACAGCAACAGCACCCCAACCCCAACCTCACCATGAACGGGCCCAAGCACAAGTTGTGCACCAAACTGTCCAGCACATATCTGAGGAAGTGGTGTAAGTATGATGATTCCGATCTGGGAGCTATTATTATCTGATTGTCTAACTACATTCCCTCCCTACAAGAAATTTCCATATGGATATTTCCGCCTTGATTTGTGTGATAATCCCATCAAGCTAGTTATGCACAACGCAATGGGAGGCGGAATCCCAAGTACGCTTAACCCAGCCAAGGCGATTCACTTGCCTTTAGATTATAACTCCACGTGCCCGATTCTTGTTTTGGTTTGTGCTCTCAAGCTATATATGTACACTCGTATATACTCGTATAGCGTAGTTTCTGTTCCGGCGACTGGTTAGACTGGTCTTCGGATGGGGATATTATTTTAAAGCCGGATAGGATAAATTGGCTAATAATAATAAACTTCTTACTATCCCTACCTTTCCTCATGGTTCACCGTGAGGTGGTGGTATGGCGTAGTAGTACTTTTCCAGAGGTCGTCTTCTTCAGCCAGGGATTCTCGGAATCCGGTTATAACCTATTCTATTTTAAGTAGACTTTCCAGTTCTCTGATCGAGTTGTAATTATTCAATCACAACTAATTGGTGGATAGTTATCGGGTAACTCACCAGCTCTGAGGGGAATGTATAACTCGGGCTAAAGGTCAGAGGGTCAGTGATTCAGTGATAAATATTAATAGCTCAAATATTAGCCTCGATCAAGTCGACGTTTCCACGTGCCCGTCCAATGGCAATACCAGATCCCCGGAGATTGACTCATCCCATTTAACAATCGCTTTGCTTTTCCAGGGATTACGATCGTCATTGCCGCGGCGCTGATAATTGGCGGCATTGTGGTGGCCTGTGAATTTTCCGTGTTGATCGATGCCGTCGTGGATCGAATGGTGGCCCTGCGCCCCGGCGCGAAGACCTTCGGCTGGTGGGCCAAGCCACCGGTGGAGCCCAGGATCAGCCTGTACATCTACAATGTGACCAATGCCGACGATTTCCTCAGCAACGGCTCCAAGGCCATTGTCGACGAGGTGGGACCCTATGTCTACAGGTAAGTGGTCTCCATCATCAGCTAATACCTCGATCTGAATCCCCCATCCCGATCTGCAGCGAGACCTGGGAAAAGGTGAACATCGTGGAGAATGACAATGGCACGCTGAGCTACAACCTGCGCAAGATCTACTCGTTCCGCGAAGACCTCTCCGTGGGCCCCGAAGACGACGTCGTGATTGTGCCCAACATTCCCATGCTGAGCGCCACTTCCCAGAGCAAGCACGCGGCCAGGTAAGTGCTCCTCATCCACGACCCTGACCGCCGTTAACCTTGGTCTTCTAATGCACAGGTTCCTACGACTGGCCATGGCCAGCATCATGGACATTCTGAAGATCAAGCCATTCGTCCAGGTGTCCGTGGGCCAGCTGCTGTGGGGCTACGAGGATCCGCTGCTCAAGCTGGCCAAGGACGTGGTGCCCAAGGAGCAGAAGCTGCCCTACGAGGAGTTCGGTCTGCTGTACGGTAAGAACGGCACCTCCTCCGACCGCATCACCGTGAACACTGGCGTGGACGACATCATGAAGTACGGCATCATCGACAACTACAACGGGCGCACCCACCTGCCGCACTGGACCACTGACGCGTGCAACCGCCTGGAGGGCACTGACGGCTCCATCTTCCCGCCGCACATCCAAAAGGACCGCGTCCTGCACGTGTACGACAAGGATCTGTGCCGCCTGCTGCCCCTGGTGTTCGAGCAGGAGGTGGAGACCTCGAACGAGGTGCCCGGCTATCGCTTTACCCCGCCTGAGTGGGTCTTCGCCGACGTGGACAGCCATCCGGATAACATGTGCTTCTGCCCCGCCGGCAAGCCCTCGTGCTCGCCCAACGGCCTCTTTAATGTCTCCCTGTGCCAATACGGTGAGCAGCAGCCTCATCTTACTCAATTTTTTGGCCGGGTCAATCTAATTCTCTGTCTGCTCCACAGATTCTCCCATAATGCTGAGCTTCCCGCACTTCTACCTGGCCGACGAGAGCTTGAGGACGCAAGTGGAGGGCATCTCCCCACCCCAGAAGGCGAAGCACCAGTTCTTCTTCGACGTCCAGCCCGTAAGCCTCCAAGTTAGAGATTCAAGTGATATCTCTTCTCATGACCTCTCTCTCTCTGCAGAAAATGGGAACTACGCTGCGTGTGCGTGCCCGCATCCAGATCAATCTGGCGGTGAGCCAGGTGTTCGACATCAAGCAGGTGGCCAACTTCCCGGACATCATCTTCCCCATCCTGTGGTTCGAGGAGGGCATCGACAACCTGCCCAACGAGGTCACCGACTTGATGCGCTTCGCCGAACAGGTGCCGCCCAAGATCCGCTTGGGCCTCATCCTGGGCCTGTGCGCCCTGGGCGTTATCCTGCTGCTGCTGGCCACGTTCTGCCTCATCCGCAACTCGCACCGGCAGAGCACCCTGCACCTAGAGGGCTCCAACTACCTGGCCACGGCCCAGGTGGACATGAACAAGAAGCAGAACAAGGAGAACCAACCCGCCGCCAGATACTAGGCGCTCTAGTCGGAGTCTGGTCGCAGTTCGAGGGGTCTCGGGTGTCTTATAGTGTAGTGTAAGCCTTAGCTAGGAACTGGGACTAGCCCATACCCATCCGCATTCCCAATCCTGCTCCCTGCTCCCTGTTCCCGTTCCCGTTCCCTTTCCCCTTCGAATTCCGTAGTCTAGAAGAAATGGAGCTGGGAAGACTTGTATGTATTTTGTATGTGTATCTGTATCTGTATCATCTGTATCTGTATCTATTGTATTGTATGTAGGTTATCGTTGTAAGTAATCGTTATGAAAATTTGGATGTGTAGTCTTACGAAACAGTCGTGATCGCTTTAAGGCTCAAAGCTTCGACTCAAACTTCGATTTGTTATACCAAAACAGAAGCCGATCCCGCACTTGCTTTCCCATTCTGTCTCCCGGACGGACGAGAGCTGTCGCAAGTCAAGTCACAAAACACTGGTAACGTTTCTCAAATGAACAATGGGTTCCGTCCTCGAATACAAATGTACTTCATTAGGCCGAAAATGCTGGACAAGTGCCGCATCGAAAATTTCTATTCAATAAATACATAATTCTATCGATTGAATGTACAATTTATATTCATTAATGTGTGTACAATAAACTACGATATTATTTTAATTAGACAATTGGCCAAAATCTCTTTCTGCCTCCATATAAGCACCTGAGCGTCTAGAGCTACCCTCCTAATGGGAGATTATTGTTTTCTAGACCTTGTGGGTGTCTATAATAGGTACATAGGAAAGCAAATGCTTTAAACATTATAATAATAGAATAACATTAAATACATATATATTTAAATCTCAACCCGACTCCGAATTCCATTGAAATTCCGATACCGTTATAGGCTGTACAAGATTTAATGATATTTTCAAACGAATTAATTAATGGAAGGCACAGTTTGAATTTGTTTATCATTTCTACATACATATGTACATATACATACCGACTTATCATTAATCTAAGACAGGAGCTAAGGAGATTTGAGAAGTGGTCTCAATCCTGCAACATGTTTCCTTTCGAAACCGATTTGTATGTGCGACACAGTGGCTTTATAATCGATCCCAAAAGTATGCTATAACAGAGCTAGAGGCCTCATTATTAGCATCTTGTATCGTTACCAAGATTACAGATTTTCCAGCCCTCTACAGGTGTAATAGTCCATACAAATTAAGAGAGTACTTAACGTGGCTATAATCCAAATGAAACTCTGTGCTATCAACAAACGGTGGGCGTTATCAGAAGCCCTAATTCTAATTTTTAAAATTTGTTAATTTATAGTTATTTTCACTTCGAATTTTGGGCCAGACCGGATTTTGCAGCATGGCCATTAAGCTGTCTATTGATACGCCGGGAGTCCGGCCTGCATATCAGTGCGATGGACGAGAGGAGACCGCCCAGCTGAAGCCAGGGCCAGAGCCAGAGCCAGAGCCAGACTTTTTATGGCGAGTCATTTGTTTCGTTGCACGGTCGGCTGACCGCGGCACTGATAAGCGCCTCGCCGAACTCAACTGTCTGTGTCTGATAAGGCAACTTGTGGGACCCAAGACCCCGGGACCAGGCCAACCACACCTGCTCTTGCCCAAGGCTGGCCCCACCCGTGGGGGTCTGTTGAGCGAATCATGTGTTAGGACCCAGAGGAAAATAATCCTCTAGGGGAATCCTTAGACCGAGGACATGCTAGTGCACGGTAGCATATATTGGGACCAAGATAAGCGTCATTTCTATGCTGGGGTCAGAGGTGTGTCGTAATCTCTGTTATTCTCACAGACGGCCCCAGGGGGAAACCAGAATGAGCTCCCGGCACAACTTACTGATAGCCTTTCCGCTATTCTATTTCATACACTTTGTTTTCATTCCGTTCCGATCCCGAGACCTAGCGGAGATGGAGGAGGAGATGGCGGCCTGAAGGCTGGAGGCTGGTGGTGATAAGTGATTGTAAAACAATTGCCGAAACCGTTTGGAATTCGACTCAAACGGATCGCGTGTTTTCTCCCGATCGGACGCAATTCAGTCTTGTGTAGGCCTGCGCCCAGCTTCCAGCTTCCGTCCCAGTTCATCCGTCCCAAGCGTGAGCCAAATCATGACAATCCTCCAGATTGTGAAGATACTGCTCTGCCTGATCCTTGGTGCCGGCAGTGTCTACCTGTTTGTGGTCTCGATGAGCGTAGACTACCGCTTGCTAGTGGCCAGGGAGCATGTGCGCTTCCGCCAGGAAATGCCCACCATGGACAGCTGGATTAACTCCCCGTTTGGGAAGCTAAAGAACTACGTCTTTAACGTGACCAACGCCGATGAGTTCCTAGCCGGTCGTGACGCACGGCTGAAGGTGCAGGAGATCGGACCCATTACCTACAACATAGTAGGCTTCAATGACATCCTGGAGCGCAACGAAACACATGTGAAGTACAGCAAGCATCGTTATCGCATCGTGGAGTTCCTGCCGGAGGAGAGCGTGGCTCCTGACGTGCTCAACTGGACCATTACGTCCACCAACAACGTGCTTCTGGGGGCTGCCGCGAAGCTCAAGCACGAGGCACTGTTTTCGACTTTCGGCTTTGACACCATCTTTGACGCCGTCTTTGCGGGCGAGGACGAGTTTGTGACCAACACCGTATACTATTTCCTGTGGGAGTTCACACGACCTCTGCTCCAGGGACTCTCCAGAGTGAGCAACTTGGCCTCCAATGTCGCGGTGCTGCACAACGTAAGTGTTCCGAGTAACACCCCCTCAGTGTTTGAACTTCGCTAAGCTCTTCCTGCAGGCTCTCAAGGACAAGAAGGAGGAATACATAGTGAACATAGGCCCGGAGCGCGGCATTGAGAATTTCTTCCGCATCGAGAGTCTGAACGACGACGTGATCATCCAGGAGCATTACTCGAACCAGTACCGGTACGACAATGATGAGTGTCCGTACAACGTGACTGGCGCCCTCGACAACTCCCTCTACCCGCCCTTCGTCCAGCAGGACACGCCGCTCAACGTTGTGGCCATCGAATCCTGCCGTGTGCTCCCGCTTACCTACAAGGGCCAGGAGCGCTACAGCGGCCTCAACACCTACCGCTACACGCTGCTCGAGGCCCTCCAGAAGCCACCGAAGTGCCTGGACACCAGCTATGCGTACAAACTGTACGATGGCATGTTCGACGTCTCCCAGTGTGTGATAAGTACGTACGCTGGCAATATCCCAGACTGACTAGCAGACACACCAATCAGGGAGTCTTCCAGACTGTCCAACCCTGACGTCTTAAATTGTGTGACACGTTATCAAAGGGATTTAACCAATCTCTGTCCGTCTATCCTCAAAGACAAGGCTCCATCTGCGTTCTCGATGCCGCACTTCTACGGGACCAAATACAACTGGAGCGAGCACTACGAGGGATACACGCCCAACGCCGAGGACCACCAACCGTACATACTCCTGGAACCGATCACAGGCATACCGATCACGGAGAAGTACCGCTTCCAGTCCAACATACCCATTCCGGATCTAAGACGGATTAGCGGGCGCCTCACTAAGTACAGCAACATGATGGTGCCCAGTTTCTGGTACGAGTTTGTAAGTACCTCCCCTGGTGCTGCGCCAGTTCCCTAGAGATTCTGCGCAAGCCTGACGCTTTATATCTCTCTATTTGCGTAGGAAATGGGCGAGCTGCCTTTCTTGGTGGTAGCCCTGATGTGGATCAATGTGAACGTGGTGCAGCACATGCAGCCTTACTGCATGGCCATCTACCTGCTGCTGGCCGTGTGGAGCGCCCTGAAGGCGGTCCGAGTGGCCTGCGGCGACCTGGGTTACGTTGGCTTCTACCGCAAGTTGTGCGGCGGTGGAACGAGCAATATCATGCTGGAGACAAAGTTCCAGCCGACTTGCCCTCCAGCACCCGGCCAGCTCTCCGATCTGGCTGTCAAGTAGTGTCTACTCCCGGACTAGACCCGCGTGTATATATGTGTAGACAAGACTTAGGCTAGGCTAGAGGTGCCACTCTCTGATGCACTTATCAGTAGTTGGCAGTTACGTAATATACCGATTAAGTTGAAAATTGAATGTGCCTCATTTCACCTTATCTGTCGCCCGCTTCCCAGCTTCCAGCTTCCAGCCAGGTCTGACTGCCCTCCACTGGCCGCCTCAGCTTCTCAGCTCCTCCGTTCCTCCCTTTGTTGACAATTCGGCTTCGGTTTGAGGTCGCGGCTCTCGTTTGATTCGCCTCGCTCTGAGGCTTGACAATGAAAACTTGGGCACGTACTGGCCGAAGATTTATTTGTATTTTGCGTTTTTTTTCAATCTGTACATTAATTTTTGATTGTCAGTATTTCTTGAGCCGCAACCGCCGGTGTGTACTTTGCGGTTTGTTTACTTTATTTCGCCTTGTTCGCCTCTCCTTCCTGAACCTGAACTTGCACATGTCGCATGATCTTTCCCCGCAGCTGAAGCTGGAGCTGATGCCCTGGCCGACTTCAAGGTAAGCTACCTTCCTCCCCTCCTCTGTTGATCCCTCTCGGTGAGCAGGGAGTTTTTTTCCTTTACAGCAGAGCGGAGCACTCTCGATTTGCATAAATCGATGCGATACCTGAGGCTAAGGATGCCCCAATTCGCATGTTAATCACCGGGGACAGACAGACCGAAAGTTGTTTGTATAATTGGCACGAGCGTTATGTCACAACGCAGGTGATTTATTGACCCCTTCCTAGACCTGCCAGACCTCTGAGATCTGTGAGACCTCCCAGGTCCGAAATGCGACCGCGCGATGATCCGTAGAATCGCCCGCGTCAGAGAGGTAGTCGTTAAAGCGCGACTGCTCATAATTATACGAGGGTATAAAGTGTATTTTCGTATTTTTGGTTTTATGGCCACTTATTGTTGCCCCCACCAGAGCTAGCTAGAATTATCAGTGCAAACTGGGGCTATCTCCATTAGCGCAGAATGATGACGACTCTGCTTGGTTCCGAGTAAGGCTGTCTGGCTGGCCGTAAAGCCAAGAGTCACGCTGAGCTGTCCACCTGGGTGAGGACCGGGGCCGGGGCTGGGGTAAATCCCCATGGCTCAGACCCAACCCCAACCCAGACCAGTTGGAATCGATCAGACTGCGGCTGCACTGAATCCAAAACAAAACAAAACAAGCCGAGCCGAAAGAGCTTTCGAAATCTGGTTGAGTCTAGACTGGTGCGTGCGATTCCAAGAGCCAGCGAGAGAGATAATTAAAAGGGAAATGAAAATGCATAAAAGTGATTACAACACAGCGCCAACAACCACCACGCCAGGCCACAAATGCGATCGTTAAGAGTAGGAAACCAACCCGTCCCAGTCCCAAGCTGGCCAAAATCAACATGTAAATTTCAATTTTCACGTACGTCAATGGCTTTTCCTACGAATTCCGTACGTGAGCGAATAAACAAACCTGCCGGCAGTCGGGGTGTGAGAAGAGATGGATCTCTGATATCGTAAAACTCCCATTCCGTCCATTTCCATTCCACCCTTTGAACCGCTGGCCCGCCTTTGGACTTGCCGAAATTCCGCTGAAAAAAAAAACAAAACCCTAAGTCAGTCACCGAAATCCGAGATCCGAAATCCGGTTCGGTGCCGAGGCTTGGGCCGAGTGCCCCGCCGCCGCCCGCCAGCAAAAGCTTATTGGGGAGTTAAGAGAGCTGGGAATTGCGCTCAGTGTAAGCGCCGCTAAAGCTCCTGGTATATAAGCCAGGCGACCAGGCTAACTGCTCGCAAACCAAGCTGCGCCTTCGTACGCACCACAACTTCGTCGAGAGCGTTAACCCGAAAAGCACCGGAAAAGAAGTGAGTAGCAGCTGCCAAAGCCAAAAAGGAAATCCAAATCAACTCAGGCTGCCCGGAGCGGGCTCTCCGCGCTGAACGGATTGCATAAATCCGCAAACGGATTTGAATAGCCAGCGGAGCACCAGGGCACATAGAAGTCGAAAGCGGATAAGGCGACGTGGTCGTGGACTCCGAATTGGAATTGTGAAATCTTCTTTGTAAAATATTGAATCCAAACGAACGCCAATTAGTATGCATATGCGATATATATGCCAAGGGCCATTAATAATGCATGACGACAAAGTGGGCAGCGCACAGCGATCACCTCGGATGATTCTCCTCAACGTAACCGAGACTGACCGACGCCTTCCCGGCATCTATTCCAACAGCATCCCAGCACAATTCTCTGCGTCACCATTTCTAATGGATTTCACGCCTCTCTCTCTTTGCAGCTATCCCTCGTCAAGATGAAAGCTTCGCTAGCCATCGTGTTCTGCGTGATTGCCGGTTTGGTGGCTGCCGCTCCGGAGAAGCAGTACACAAACAAGTTCGACAACGTCAACGTGGACGAGGTGCTGGGCAACGACCGGGTCCTGAACAACTACCTCAAGTGCCTGATGGAGAAGGGCCCCTGCACGCCAGAGGGCCGCGAGCTAAAGCGGCTGCTGCCCGACGCCCTGCAGTCGGACTGCTCCAAGTGCACCGCCACCCAGCGACGCAACTCCGAGAAGGTGATCAACTTCTTGCGCTCCCACAGAGCCGGCGAGTGGAAGCTGCTGCTCGACAAGTATGATCCCCAGGGCCTCTACAGGTCCAAGCACGAAGCCGCGTCGAAGAAACAGCACTAAGCCCTAAGCGCATAACGCTCAAGCACTCATTCCACCATGAACCTAATTTAAATCCGAGATCCACAGTAAAGTTCATCGTTTTTTATACCTAAATGCGGTAACGAAACTTTTATTCCAACGAAGACGGTGGCGGGAGTACCATCTAATATGGGATGGTAGGATGGCTATGAAGGCTAGGACGGCGGGAGCGTGTGCTATTTGGTCTCATTGATCAGGTCGATAGCCCTGAACTGGTTAGCCACGTTGATAGTCCAGTCTGACTGCTGCCCGGCGGTGAATTCCTTGACGAAGCGGTAGTTGCAGATGAACACCTTGTCCTGGTACTCGGGCAGGGTTCTGCAAGAGTGTAAGGTCAGCCGACCATCTTCAAGTGGGGTTCGGATACCCAACTCACCCCATGTTCCAGGGAATCTCTTCGCCGCGCTCCCGCATCTCGGACAGGCCGCGCATCACGTGGAAGACCATGGTGATCTCGACGAAGCGCTTCTGCAGCTTATCGTTGGCTTCGTCGAACATTATGCCCACCTGGTAGGGAAAGCTGAGGTAGATGTCGCTCTCCCTGATCTCCAGCTGCCGCCGCTGTGTCATCGAGAGCTTTTGTATCACAGGTCGCAGCTCCGCGATCGCCTCGGGCGAGACCAGCTTTTCCAGAGAGTCCAGGTCGCCGCCCATCAGTCTTGAGGACACCACTTGCAGAGCCTGCTTGGCGCCGTATATGAAGTCCTTCAGCTGGAACTCGCTGTCGAAGTAGGGCCGGATGATAAACTGGATGGTGATCCAGTTTTTGAGCGAGTTTAGAGCCGAGGGCCATACGATCTCTGGGAAGTCCATGAGGCGGGGCAGGCGATTGGGGCTCTCCCTTGCCTCCTGCTCCTTCTTGTTCTGCTCTTGGGGCAGTGAGGCAAGAGTCCGCCTCGGGACCGCCGCCGGTTCCTGTCCACTGGACGCGACGACTGTGGCACGGGGGTGGAGGCGCAGCAGGGGCACCCGGGCCATGCCCAGGCAGCGTCTGAGCGTGTGCTGCATTGCGTAAATTGCACTTTTCGCAGCGCAATTAACTTAAAAATATTATTTTGTTATTGCAGAGCAGTGCAGTGTGACCACAGTTAAACTTTTCTAAAATATCATCTATTTTGAAAATTTTGAACATTGAATACTATTTTAACACGCCGATGCTTAAATACCCTTCTGCTATTATATAAGCTGCCTCTTTAGCTAGATGTTTTCTTTTTTAGCTAGCAAGTTGTAGCAAATACCAAGAACATGAGATTATCATAGAGAATAAATAAATGTTTTTATTTTTGTTCATTTTGCTGCGGGTTTTATCTAGGAGATACCTTCTTTTTTAAATATTTGTAAGCTTTTCAAATATTTTAAAATATAATAGGAGTTGTAAAAACATCGATTTATTGATGATTTCATTTAACCAGACAAACACAAGCGCATTTGCCTTACGTCAAATAATACGTTTTGACTGCCTTACGTTGTCTGATTACCGATAGTTTCGAAAGTAACATCGATGTTCATGCAGCCTTGCCTCTTACTGAAGGATAAACTCTTCCGATAACGGCTGAAACTATAATTCGCTGCAAGCGTAAAAAAAAACTGAAATATATGTATTTGAACCACCGCAATAGTTTAAAAGCAATCGATATTGGCGGCGAGAGTCAACCTCAGTACTATCGATAGCGTGATCGATATTTTGACAGGTCTGTCACTTCCGCCTGTCAAATTTTTCTTTCTTTCCCAGCCACGACGAGGATTCGACAGCATGAGGTATATTTGAGTTTTGTAAATATGTGCGAAATGGCGCCTTTGCGGCGCTCAAATATGTGCGGTGTGTGCGGGCAGAAGGCCCTGACTGTGTGTGTTATGCAAAGTCGCCGGATAATTCAGTTTTGCCGTGAGAGTTGTAAAATAGCCTAACGTGTGCCGCACACCCACACCCACACGCACACAGTCACACAGATATGGGCAATGTTACTAGCACCTATCACGCTGCTTCTCGGATTTGCGACTGTCTACTAACGAATTCCCTTGGTCTTGCAGTTCTCTAAAACTCCAGAAGAGGCTCGCAGCCTCCGTACTGCGATGCGGCAAGAAGAAGGTATGGTTGGACCCAAATGAGATCAACGAGATCGCCAACACAAACTCGCGTAAGTAGTGCCGCCGCCGCTGCTCGTCTGTGCTGTGAACTGACCTCTCCTCCCATTTTTTATTTGCAGGCCAGAACATTCGCAAGCTGATCAAGGATGGTCTGATTATCAAGAAGCCCGTCGTGGTCCACTCCCGCTACAGGGTGCGCAAGAACACCGAGGCGCGTCGGAAGGGACGCCACTGCGGATTCGGCAAGCGCAAGGGTACTGCAAATGCCCGTATGCCCACCAAGCTGCTGTGGATGCAGCGCCAGCGTGTGCTGCGTCGCCTGCTGAAGAAGTACCGCGACAGCAAGAAGATCGACCGGCACTTGTACCACGACCTGTACATGAAGTGCAAGGGTAATGTGTTCAAGAACAAGCGTGTCCTGATGGAGTACATCCACAAGAAGAAGGCCGAGAAGCAGCGCAGCAAGATGCTCGCTGATCAGGCCGAGGCTCGCCGACAGAAGGTGCGCGAGGCCCGCAAGCGCCGCGAGGAGCGTATCGCCACCAAGAAGCAGGAGCTTATCGCCCTGCACGCCAAGGAGGACGAGATCGCTGCCAAGGCTGCCACCGCGGGTCACTAAGGAGTCCAGGCCTCGCTGGTCGGGCGGAGCACACAATATTGATAGTACTTGTTTATCAACTGAATAAAACAAAACTTTAGTTTGGCGGAAATAATTTTGTACAAACGTGAAACCATCGTTCTGCTTAATAATGGAGCTCGCTGGATGGTGTGGTAAGCTTCTAAACTGATTTGGTAGCTTACCGGCCTTTGGTAGCTTTACCTTACCTGCGTCCAGATCTCGCAGATCCTTTTTAGAATTTTACGTTTACTTAAGGTCAGTTTTGGGTCAACTTTAGAATGGGTCAAAACACTGCCCCTATATGATCGTAACTTGGTTGGATAATGCTTCAATGTGTAATTGAGTACTACATCTACCGTTTATCTAAACAATGAAATATTTCATTAACTAGAACCAAGAAAGGAAAAAAAATATTTTAAATGTTAGTTTTACAAGTTAAAATGCTTTGCGGCTCCAGGTTTTCCATAATCCATAAAAGCTTTCGCGGACGGTCACACTTGAAGCTTTGAGAAATGTTCTTCTATTTGCGATTTCAGTAGAGTAACAGTCTTCACCCGAAAGAGCACAATGGCAAACATAAGTTATCATGGCTTGATCCCATCTCTATTAAGTAAGTACATAGATATCCCAAAGCGACAGGAGGAAAAATATAGGAAGCACTTCGAAGCACTGACTTCTGCAATAGTCAAAGAATTGAAGAAAGATCAGTTGCTGAATAACTTCATCGCGGATTTGAGTTTGGAAGGTACATACATACATACATGTTCTTGGTGTTCTAGTATACTGTGATTACTTTTAGCCCAGAGGATCCGGCAACCGAACCCTTTCCCCATCCCTGACCTTCTCCTGTCCTTCCTCATGACTAATAAAACCATTACCATTTAAAGCACTCACGTAGGTGCTCCAGATTTTCCATTTCTGATAATCTGGCAGATACCGATTGTTTTCACAATGCCCCGAATGAAACGAATGAGCTCATTATTGACATTAGATACACATTTCAAGACTAATGTTTATCAACAGACTAAGACTATCGCCCTATCAAACACTTAAGACGACACTGAGAGAAGTTAGTAAGTTTCTGACTAGTTGTATAATTAAAGTGAGTACAAATGAGACATCATTTAAGAACAAAAAGCTACTGAATTGAGTTCTCACATTTTTACCATTGCAGGTTATTATAATTTTAGTTAAAAGTTTGTATCGCAGTTTGCTTTTATTTCTTTATTTCACCACATAAGCAGGTAACTCGAGAATTTGAAATAATGTTTTTAATTTAGTCGGACATATCATATATGTATGTAGCTGTTATATATAGATTATATTATATATCAAATAATAGACTAGTCTTTTTTAACCGAAATCTACAAGGGTTACTTCGGCTCCCCAAAGTTGGATTTATTTTTATAAAATTGAGTTATTGATTTAAACGATCATCGTGACAGAACCAATTTATCATCTCGGCGCCGCGTTATAAGTTTCGTCCTTATCGCGTAACCCGACTTCAGTTCTTTTTTTTTAGACGAGCTTTCTACTTCATCGATCATCGTGACAGAACCAATTTATCATCTTCGCGCCGCGTTATTATTTTCGTACTTATCGCGTAACCCGACTTCAATTCTTTTTTTTTAAACGAGCTTTCTACTTCATCGATCATCGTGACAGAACCAATTTATCATCTCGGCGCCGCGTTATAACTTTCGTCCTTATCGCGTAACCCGACTTCATTTCTTTTTTTTTTTTAAACGAGCTTTCTACTTCATCGATCATCGTGACAAAACCAATTTACCGTCTCCCGCCGCGTTATAACTTTCGTCCTTATCGCGTAACCCGACTCCCTTTCGTGTTTTTAAAATGAGCGGCGGTAACCGCGCCGCGTCGTTATTGTTGTTATCCTTATCTCGTAACCGATGACCGCCCCGCGCCGCGTTATCTCTCGTTACTTATCACGGGTTCACTCGTTTATTTTTGCAGGAAGTTCGGGAGACAAGTTAAAGATCGCGAAACCTGACGAATACGATTTAACGATTAAGCTAGAAATACCGTACTACAATGATATCGTCGTGACGCGAGATTCGAAAATGCCGGGAAACGTTTTACTCGATATGTCGCGCGTGCTAGAACGCCTTAAGGACGATAACGGCGCGGATCGCCAGAGCACCCGGAAACTGCTCCTCTCTCTCGTGTCGGAAAACTATCTCACCGTGAACCGTTTGCAGAGCTGGCTGCAGAGCCACTTCAGTCGCGCCCTAGACCGGATGGCGTATCGCGTAGAGGTGGATGGCGTCGTTTCCCAGCTGTGGTACAAAACTTGTGGGCCGGCCCACACCATTATCGTGAAAGGGGTAGGGATAGAATACTCTGTGGACTACGTTGCCGCCATCCGCCTGAGCGCCGAACAGAACGTATTAGACGTCGAGCAGCTTACCTACTTTAGGCGCGCGAAACTCTTATACTGGGATGCGATTCCCAAGCCCCTGAAATCGACCAAAGATCAGGTCTCGTTCCGGTCCTCCTTTTTTAACGCCGAGAACGCCCTTCTACGGAGCATAGACACAAAAAATTGTTTAGACGGGATCAAGTTAATCAAAAAGTTCCGCGATGTGAAGACAAATTTAGGCCATCTAAAGAGCTATTACATTAAAACTTTATTTCTTTGGAAGGTTAGGAAGGAATGCCCTCACTACTGGTTCCGGCCGCTCACAGTCATTATGACCGATGTAAGTATGACAATATCGGATCGAATTCGAGCCTGGAACTTATCCCTAATCCATTCTCCATCATCCCAAGATGTTTGACGAACTCACGGAGTGTCTGCGAAAGGGCTGGCTGTCCTTCTTTTGGGACCCCGAACTGAACATGCTCGATTTGCTGACGCGCGACCAGGTAAAGGAGATGTACCGATGTGTCCGAGGATTCACGGATATGCTGAGAAGTCAGGGTGAATCTGAGAGGACCCGCTGGACTGGCGGCTCTGCGATCGCCGTTTTGCGGGCCTTCAGTAAGTGCTGCTTTCATCTCGACTGAGTGAACTTGCCTTAAGTATTCCTACTTCTCTGTGCAGGCCGCAAGGAGGAGCGAACTCCGCGACGTGCCTCCCAGCTGATATCCAAACGGAAGGACGTTCAGAGACTTCAGCTGAAATGGAAAATGCACGCAAGGTAAGTGCTATCATCTCAAGTAAGTGAAACTTGCCTTATGTCTTCTTGTTTCCTGTGCAGGGCAACAAGAAAAGCTATGTAACTCCACACCATTAATGGGGCTCCATCTGTACTCGGCCACCATGAGCGGATACACAGACCTCACCAAGCTGGAGACAAGTCGGTAAGCCGTTCAGGAAGGACGTTCAGGAAGGACGTTCAGGAAGGACGTTCAGGAAGGACGTTCAGG